>JAUMHB010028690.1:0-22553 GCA_032359685.1 Pittosporum tobira | reverse complement strand
ATATGAGGTGATACATATTAAAACGAGACGAGTATGAAAATAATACTAAACAGAACTAGACGAGTACGTAAAAAAAAAATCTTTAAATAAAAAATAAAATAAAATAAAATAGGGATACCCCTAACATATCCGAACAGTTGTCATGGGGCCATAAAAGTAAATTATCGAAGCTGAAGCTGATTGTAGTTTATCAACTAACGACCCAGAAAAATAAAAAAAAAAGATTACCAAAAGTTAGACGGGCACGTATGGGGCGTGTTTGCAACTGCGTATATATACGGTAAAGTAGTCGTAATCCTATCAAAAACTCTCTCTAAACTCGAAATTTGAACTAATAATCCTATTCGTGGTAACTGAGACCAACTTCAAAACCTCGTATTCCGAACCTCGCCTAGTTTAGGGAATGGAGGTGTCGGGAAGCTATCGGAGTGGATTAGACGAATCTTACCGGCCGCTGCCTTCTATTTATTTCGCATTGATGTTGATCTGGTCTGCCGCTGCCTTTTGTTGGGCCCTCAACACTTGCAGAAGCCGACATTTCCAGGTCAAATTCCAATTTTATTTCATTACATTTCACGGTTTCACCCTTTAGTTCTTGTAATTTGAGTTACTGAGAGAGCATCAAGTTTGAAACTTTCAATGCGAGGTACTAGTCAGTATGATTTTGTTGCCGGATTTAAGCTATTAATTATCATGGCCTCATGGGTAACTCAAAAGTATATAGCTGTAGAAATATGTTTGTGTATCGTTCATAGTTTTTTTCTTGCTAGAAAAATCTAGCAATGGGTATCCCCTTAAATAGAGGTCAACGGTTTAAAAATTAAAACTAATTGTGTGACTATGTGATATGTAATTGGAATCTTGAGAACGGTCGAATTGACACAATTACATTGTTACTACACCCAAGATTATGATTCCAATTTTTTTCGAGTAGATTGGACAATTTAAAACTTCTATTCATTTCGCTTTCTGAAAAATTGCAGCTGAATTTCATTGCCTTAATTAAACTAGGTTTATCCATGTTTGGAAATTGTTTTTGGAATTTTCTACCTGATAATTCTGAGTTTTTAATCCATTACTTCATTTTATACGCTTCTCTTGTAAGATTTTGGACCCATTACATTTTGTGACTTTTTTTTCCTTTGTGTTGTATGGTATGTCTTGCAGTTTTCATAACATTTAAATATACCAGTCATTAAATGTTTCCCGAAATGTAATGCTTTGGTCACTTCATCTATTTGTAATCATGTTGTTGCCTTATTGTAATTTATATATGCTATAGCAGACAAATAACTTGCAGTGGACGCTTGCATCCGTTCCATTGATTAAAGCCTTGCAACTAGCCTTTTCCTTCCTTTTCTGGTATGTCCTCATCATACTAGAAATGTAGCATAATTTCTCTGTTTTCATGTTTATTTTTATTTCTTTCTTTAGTTAAACTTTTGAGGGTTGTCCTTGCAGGTACTCATGCTTTTATCTTCAGACATGCTCTCTCTGGATGTCATTTGGAGTTTACATAACTGGAGTTCTATTTCAAACAGCTTCATTCGTGTCTTTCTTTCTCATCTCTCATGGCTATTGTATCATGTTTGAGCGCCTTTCAGTACCCGAGCGCCGAACTATGGCTGCACTTGGATGTGTCTTTTATTTAATTCTTGTTGGTCACAGAGCTTCTATACCGTACTTCTCAGTAAGCTACCATGCCTGCTTAAAAAGTTATCAATAAAAATTGTCTTATAATCTAATGTTCTTTAACTTCTTGGAATCCTCCAGGTCCTTCTGGTGTTCAATTATTTCATTGCGTTCTATGTGATTTTCCACCATATATCTCAAAACCTATTAGTTCTGCGAGAACAGTTGGGGTTTATAGGAGACGAGAATATCCATGCAATGCATGATGCAGTTTATACAAAGTATACGATGTTTAAGTATGCTTCAAACTTTCTAAAATATATGTCCCATAATATAATATTGTACTCCACTGTTCCTCATGGCATGGACTCTGGTAATGATGATGAGAGACTTACTTGATTTTGCTTTGAATTCACCAGGAAATTTCAAGGTGCCATGCAGATTGTAGCTGTGGCAGAAACTGCGGTATTAAACTATGATTGTTCTTGCTAAATATATATGAATTTTATGCTGTTAAAAATGAAAATTTCCTCAGACACTGAAGAAAATTGTCTCCCAGATTTTCATTAACATGGACAATTCATTGGATAATTATTGGGTTCGATTGTTACTACGAGAATCGGCACAGTTTTGCATCTTTCTGTTTATCGGGTATGTAAAGCCATGTTCTTCTTTGATTTCCTTTGCCCACAAGCGTGTTATTAACAGCTCCTCTTTGTCACAGATGGATTTTCAGGTCGCAAGACTTGGCACGTCATTTCTCTGTTATGCCGACATTAAAGTCGGACAGCATGGTGCCTCCCATCTACAGTGTTGTAAGTCTTGAGCCGACATTACATGCCTAATAACCCCAAGGAATGGGAAAAATGGCCGAGGCCTTGAGGAAGGACCTCAAGTTCGCTGGTTCCAATCCCAGTACTTGGGCCAAAGTTACCTGCCAAAATACAGAGTAATTGAGAGGTCCTAATTTCTGATATTGCTCCCTCATGTACTGCAGGAAATGAATGCTGCAAGATTTAAATATTTCAGTACCCATGAATGGCACATTGGGGTGGTAAGTGAATGTGAACCTTGGTCTGAACACATGTTACGTTAGATCATATTGTTAGGAACTACAGCCATTTCAGAGGCTCTGTACCTATTTCAGTTTTGTTTGGTGCTAACGTGTTGGTTGGATTTGTACTGAAACTATACCATCTTTCTTGCAGCCAACTTCATACTCTAACAGAAGTTTAAAGGATTCAATTTTTGTTGTAGTTCAGCACCCCCACGCATATAGGCCAACTTTAGTAAACTCTTCCCAACTCATGAAGCCCGGTTGCTGTGGCTACTCATAACTCATATGCCAGCAGAAATTCATTTTCTGAGGCCCATGACCGGAAGCAACGTTTATAATGAGCTACTGCAGTATTCTTTTAGGCATGCTCCATTGGTTGTAAGATGGATCTGGTGTCAAAAATCATCTCAGCACCAAATTTTAGTTTTACCTTTAAATGCTGATACACAATTTTCTTGTCGTAGAAACCTTAAGGAAAGAGTTACCATATATTCTGAGAAATTTGTTTTGTTTCACTGCAGATGAAAACAGCATCCCATCTGTGTGTGTATGTATATACATGTAAACACTGTCCAGTAATGAGAAAAGTAGATACTCCCCCAGTACTGTTTGATTAGGAATGCATGTCGAAGCATATTATTACTGGCTTACGTATGAGGAGGCAGAATTACTTTTTATTAGTTTTATTACTTTTTATTTATTATTGTAGAAGAATTCATAGTTATAGCGTGCCACCACGGTTGATTTAAGAGAGTTAAACACGACGATACAAATTGCAGGGTTAAACTTATAACGACTGACTCATATAGGAGTATTATACATACATGTAGGGGGTTGGAGTGGGGACCATGATCATGATGAGTTAATCAACTAATTCAAGCCTTCCGTCACAGCAATCAATGGCTTAGATTCATTAGGATCAAATCCCTCGCTGTAAATAACGACAGACGAGACGAGACGAGACGACTGCAGAAAAGAATAGCGGTAGGCAGTATTCCTTTGTTTTTGCCCCAGGATCGGTCTACTACCAGTAATCACTATCTGCCATTATTAATGAAAAGGGCGCCGCTATAAAAAAAATATGGTGGGTAGGACTTTATTCAGTTATATATCGGCAGTGGGTTCTTAGAGAGATGTTGGTCAAGATTCGTACGGAGTGAGGGTGGCGTGCCTCATTAAGCCGTATACAACTTACAGCCTCTGCTCTGATTTTAATGGCAGAGGAATTTTCTTTAGTCCGATCAAGGGGCTTTACACTTATTTCTAGCAGAGGAGAGCCACCAAATACTCCCAAGTCATCAATATTTTTAACGAGGAGCGTAAATTGATTGGCTAACTACAGTCCACCACCATCTTATACTGGACTCGCTACTTTATCATATATAGGAAAAAATATATACTATTACCCTGAACTATGAGATTAGTTCTACTTCAAAGATTTAATTTTGAATTATTTTAACTAAATAATTTAACTATTAATTTCTCAATTGATAAAAATTATGGCTCTAAAATAACATCGTTTAATACGTAAATTAAATATAAAAAACTGATTGAATAAAAAAATATAAAAAAAGAAACCCATTTCACCAAATCATTCCTCCGGCCACCACCATCTTCCTCTCTCTTCCACCTCAAGCTCTCCCATCCACTCTCCTCTGATCACCTCATGCCGTCGTGCAGCCACCTCACCCTTCGCCACAACTTCTCCAACACAATTGGAAAACCCCCAATCTTCGTCCCTTACTCTCCTCCCTCCAATTGCACCACCAACTATTCTCAAGTTGTCCTCAAATTTTGTGCCTCCTCCAAAGGCCTCCAGTACGACCACGTCCCAGCCATGGCATGGCAATGCCACTCTTCTCTATTACTCCACTGACGCTGTTAGGATCAAGTTGCCTGATTATTATAATTCTAATACTAGAAAATTAGGCTTTATAAATGGAAAGAAAGGAGGATTTAAGGAAATGAATTATTGTTTTATTAGTTTGAATAAAATATTTAGAAACATAAATATAGAGAAATAAAGAAAAATATTTATTGGAACAAAATTATTGAAAAAAAAAAAATGAAATTAAGAAAATTATGTTTTGTTTTTTATCTTAAAATGTGAAAATTACAATTAAATTAAAATATTTTTTTCTTTCAAAAAAGATAATTATTTAAGAATTGAGGAAATATTAATAAGATACACTGCTTAAAATACTTATGTTCATATAATTATATAAATATTTGTTTACCTCCCGTAATCTCTTATAAATGATCGTGAAATTATTTTGAATTGCAAAAAATTATTCAATTTAAAGAACAGAATGAAGAGAAGAATCTGAGCAATTTATATGAAAAGTTGGCGGATTTGATAATTCTGGTATCAAAATCAAGAAAAAGGTTATTTTATTTTATTTTTAATTCAATCGGTTGGTTACCATTATGCTCCTAATTTATGCAAAATATGAAAAATATAATTTATATATTAAATAACGTCATTTTGGAACCAAAATTTACGTTAATTGAGAAATTAAAATTATTTAATTTAATTAAAATAATTGAGAATTGAATTCCTAAACTGAAATCAACCCTAAAATTCATATATATATATATATATATATATGGTCTAAATTCATAGTCAAGATTGACTATCTAGCTAAAATGATCGTATCTGTTTGTTTCAGATCC
This sequence comes from Pittosporum tobira, assembly GCA_032359685.1. Lineage (NCBI taxonomy): Eukaryota > Viridiplantae > Streptophyta > Magnoliopsida > Apiales > Pittosporaceae > Pittosporum > Pittosporum tobira. Next base: position 17,191 of record JAUMHB010028690.1, on the reverse strand, counting down.
AATGGTGTAAGATTAATCAAGATAATGGATTACGCGCTAAAAATTATGGTACGTATGCACTAAAAATTATAGTACGTACGTAGCCAAAAATTAAACTTAAGACCTCCAGTGTATTAAACTAGTAAGTACATCGCTTGTTGGACACGTGACTATGCACTATAATTTTTAATGTGTATGTACTATAATTTTTAACGCGTAAACACTATAAGACAAAAAAATTGGGGACAAATCTGTTATTTCACATACACGTTAAAAATTGTTGTGTCATCCTGAATAATTTTTAGCCAATCATTATAAAACTTATAATAGACAATTACGATCATTTTGGCTGATATTTTTACTTTTGTCACAATTTTATATTTATTCCCCCGGTGTTCCAAAGTGATCGAATGGTTATTAATTTTATAACTGAAGGTTTGAAACTTGAAAAATAGGAAGGAAAAGCAAGAAAAATGGAAACAAAAAAAATATATATATATATATAGCTAAAATTTATATTTTATTTATATTTTCTTCATTTTCTCAAAAACAATTCCCCTTAGCAATCTATACTATGACTTTTCCAGCCAAAGCATTTGATCTACAAGAAAGACATTGCCCAGTAACAATAAATAGTCATTCATTCCTATACTTTCTTTAAAGCATGACAAATGGGACGCCTATTTGCTGCATATAGCTGATATCTAAAGTTGCAGTATAATCAAAATCGACACCCCCAAAGATAAATGCAACAAACTTCGACTGACGAAGTGGAAAGAATTAAATGTAGACCACGAAATGATCAGGTTATCAGTCAGGAAAAGATTATAACGAAAAAGAAGGCGGCAGTTCCAGACATAAAAAATGCAGATGGTACAAGTTAGGACCACTTCGTTTAATATTGGAGTATTTATGTCACTCTCCAAACATGGTGCGCTCCCACTCAGTGCCAAGAAAATTTAAAATCCTAATCAAAACTGATAAGTTGACAAATTTAACGTCAATTTTCACAATGGAAAAATGACAGCTTCACAATCAATCACCTATGATCGATAAATCTCAAACATGAAAAATAGACCTCGAATTTATACAACAGTATGGACGCATTCAGTAGTGTGCAAGTACAAGGTCACACTCCAGAACACCAGACTTGTAATAATAACTACCATCACCAGCTAAACCTGCTCGTGCATATTCATTAAACAACCACCCGTCTGGTACTTTGGTTGTTCTGGTAATCAACTCCAGAGTTAATACAACACTTTTTAGTGGTCCAAATGAATTGATCCCAGCCCGTTGAGCTTGAACTCGGCTCATAAAACTTTGACCAACAACGAGCTTATTCTCAAGCAATTTGAAATATTAATGGTTAAACTTTAATGAGCCGAGCTTGTCGAACTTGCTCGTGAAGGCTCGTCTCATTCTACACCCCTAATGCCTTGAAAGCTCAACCTAATCTCTATCATCGAAAGAACCTATAAATTCATTTAATCTTTACATCTTAGCACCATCTACCCTCCCGCCTTATATTCCATGGGTTTCAATGGGCAAGAAAACCTTAGGAGCTTCATGGATGAAGAAAGGAAAAGCATAAATTTACCAGGGAGACACTCTTTTGGAAACCATGAACAAGACTCACCTCAATTCTGCAAGAACATCCTGTGCATCTGCGGCTTCTCTTCCACTTAAGTCCACAAGTCCTGAAACGCCATGGACACAATCCCCCATACACGTATCTCCAACCCCATCTCTTCTTTACTATTGCTTGGTCTCCCTCCACCCGTAATGAAGGTACCATATTCTCTATAGCAGTCTCAAAAGACTTCATCTTCACTGGCTCTGAAAGTCATCGAATCCGTGCATGGAAGCAACCAGATTGCACCGAATTGGGATACATCAAGGCCCGAGCTGGTCAAACTAGAGCTATGTTGACTTATTGGGGATTGCTCTTCACTACACACAGTGACTTCAACATACGTGTGGGGGATGTGTCGCTAACTGATAAATTTCGACCAAAGAAGATAGCAACCTTGCCCAAAAAAACATCCTTCTTGTATCCAAGAAATAAAATCCATCAACATAAAGTTTATATTTCATGCATAGCTTACAACCATTCAGAAAATATCCTATATAGAGGTTCGTGGGATAAAACAGTGAAAGATTGGAATGTTTCAAAAGGAGTGTGTTTTGATTCATTTGCGGCTCATGAAGGTCAGGTCAATGCAATTGTGGTCAACCAACAAGATGGGTGTGTCTTCACTTGCTCTTCTGATGGCACAGTGAAAATATGGACGAGGGTTTTCCGAGAAAGTTTACATATGTACACCATGACATTAAAATTCCAACCGTCACCAGTAAATGCCTTGGGTTTGAGCTTGTCTTCTATGGGTTGTTTTCTCTACTCTGGCTCGTCAGATGGGTTGATAAACTTTTGGGAGAAAGAGAAGAAGACTTCCAGATTTAACCACCGAGGATTTTTAAAAAGTCATAATTTTGGCGTTCTTTGCTTAGCGTCAATTGGAGACTTGGTCCTTAGTGGTTCAGAGGACGCAACTATAAGGGTATGGAGACGAGAGGAAGGAAATGCTTTTCATTCATGTCTTGTGGTCATCAATGGCCATCATGGTCCAGTGAGGTGCTTAGCTCCTTCTCTTGAAATAGAGGATATAGTAACGCAGCTGCTAATCTATAGTATGAGCTTGGATAATTCCATGGCAAGTCATAAGAGTTTGGAGATTGTGGAGAGTAAAAGAATCCAGTGTTATCACCCTCATGGGTAGAAAAGAAGTTGCAGGGCATTTACTTTTAGTAGTAAATGGAAAATGAGCATGACAGGAATCAAAACCATCAGAGCTGAGGGATAATGGTGTGAACTTAGGGCTAATTTATCTATCTGGTCCTATTTTGACATCTAAATGATATTATAATACTATGGCTAATAAAGTATGTTCACTAGTTTCTACTAGATAAATAGGTTTCAAATAGTTCAGCTTTCACCCATGACGCATATCTTGAAGTCTGAATTGAAGTAGTCCAAAACATCTAATTTTTGCAGAAAATTATCAATACTAAGCTAAGAACCTTCGTTTACTCAACTAGGTTTTCAATGGGAGGCAGAAATATTACTGTAGCAATCAAAATATTTTATATTTACACCTTGGGGAATTCCTAACGTAATTTTATAAAATAAACTCGTGGAGTAATCAAATATTTCTCTAGACTTGCCATATGAGAATAACTTGCTGAACAAAAATTAGATCGTTAATTGGTACATTATAAAAGAACTCTTAAATTACAAATAGAAAAACTTGGGGGTCTGAAACTAGCTGTAAGCACAAAAGCTAGTCAAAGAAGTCGTAGTCATCAACAGAAAATCTCTACCTTAACACTCGTAATTTATCATTCCAAGGAGACTAAAACAACACAGTATCTTGAAAGGGAAAAGGAATTAATCTACTGCATGCTTTCAGGAAAAGGTATAGAAGCACAGCACTGGTAATAACCATTTTCATCAAACACAAACCTTCGTGAAAGGTGGGCTTCACGGATAAGATACTCTCCCCATTCTGCAGATTGATATTTCTTGAAAATACCTCGTGCATCAAATGAATCAGCCCTTCCTGTCCCCTTCTTCCTGTATAATTCCACATCCACATATTATCCACACAAAAGCAAAAGAGAACATAATGAATTAAAGTCATAACAACTATAAAAGTGTAACGACTGAGAAAGATCACACAACCAGAAAATCGAACAGAAAAATGACTATAACATGATATTAAAGAGCAAGCATAAAACCTTCTTCTGTGCCTCGCATTCATCAGAGTGGCATGCAGCTGCAATTGAAGGAGAAGGAACACATTAGAGTTGAACATTCAAGTCCAAAGAAAAGATCAGACAGAAAAACAGAAGGACAGAGCGGCATGCAACTGCAATTCAACGAGAAGGAACACATTAGAGTTGAACATTCAAGTACAAAGAAAAGATCAGACAGAAAACAGGAGGAGATGTAGCCACGTGTACAAAAACAGAATGAATTTCATCAGTGCAGCTATGTGGTCCGAATTGGCTGAAAATAATTAAAATAAAGTTAAGAGCAACAGATGTTCACCATATAGCAACACATAAAGCGGCTTGAGATTGTTGTATGCAGGAGGCAAAGCAGTAATTTTTTTCATGGGGTAAACATATTAAGATGCCTAGAAATTCCCTTGATTCGTAAGGAAGCATCACGTAAGAAGATAGACTAACACAGAAACAGCGATAGTCTTATAAAGACATAATTCACCCAAAAACTTTTGAACTTCTAAAATAAAAAACTTCAGAAAGAGGGTCATATGCGATACCTTAAGCTTTTGTTGTGCATCTTTCTCAAGAACCAGACCAGCTTCTACAAATGCATCAATAATGACTTCTATAAAAGCTCAAGAATAACAACAGGATACGCATACATTACATTCATAAAAAAGAAACTACATTCATTAGATCGCTTAACTCGTTTTCCTCACACAAAAAAAAAAAAAAATACACACTCCACACACCACATATAGAGACAGAGAGTAGCAAAGAATTAAAACAGATGCATGGCGAATATGGATACGACAGGCACGCAAGAGTCGGCCCTCGCTGCCAATTTCTTCAACAGGAGCATACACAACACGAGCTTTTGCCAAAGAACCTCTCATGCACTCCTGCAAAGAAAAGTATGCATAGATGATATATAGATAAATTTAATGAACTTCAAATCACCTACATTTACTCTAATGAACTTCAAATCGCCTACATTTACTCTAATGAACTTCAAATCGCCTACATTTACTCTAATGAACTTCAATCGCCTACATTTACTCCAACGAACTTCAAATCAGTTAACAGTGTCAAACAAGAAGATAACAGAAGACTAGTAGCTGCAAACACTATAAAGTTCCTCAGGGAACCAATCAAGGCCATTGAGCTAAAGCAACTTATAAGTAACATGTAAACCAAAGAAAGATTCTCACCAGTCCCTTAAGGCTTATGGTGAGTGGTCGACCGTCCAATGCATCCATAACTTTTGAGGAGACACTCTGATTAATGAGATGAAATATTTTATCAATCAAACAATGCCGTTAAACACCGATATAATTTTATTGACAGAAAATTTACCTGCAAAACCTTAGCAGCTGTATCCACTAGGTCCTTGTTATACAACTTTAGCATGAGTACAGTTAGATGAAATGTGTTTGGCTTAATGAATATGGATTTATCAATCCCCAATTCTATCATGAAAAGTACACCAGTGATTGTTAGTGATAAAGAAACAGAGCAAGCAAAGTAACTGAAGAATAAAGAAAGAACCAAATACACAAATGGACAACTCTAGATATAAGGATTTTTTATTGTTTAATTTGGAATTGTAACTATAATTGTAGACATACCAGATAAGTCATGAGTGTTAACTATAATTTTAGACATACCATGTAAGTCATGAGTGTTCTCTTCCAAGGTAGAGGACTTAGACGCCTTAGGCGGGTAACTTACAAGAGGCATGCTGTGGATACCTACTTTAACTTGTTCATTATCTTCTGCAGAATCATGTTCAACTGCAGAAATTGGTGCTCTATCTAATTGCAAGTCCCCATCTTCTTCATCTGAAGTATCCTCCTTGGTGTCATTATCTGCATCCCTGACTTGGTTGGGATTGTTAATCCCTAATATCGAGTTCTGAAAATTGAAAAGCTTATCGACCAATTGAATGTGTATAGCCAAGGGAAGCGAAACAAAGTGAGAGTAGTCTAGTGTTGGGCTTTTGATTGCCTGTTGAAATAATATGCAAGTAAGCACAAAAGCATTTTTGCAGAGCAGCAAAAAAATTACTTGCAGGAGCGAATTGTGTTAAAATAATAAGGAGGTGACTAACCTCATTAATTACAACTTTCAGTTTTTCTGAAGCTCTAGCTACAGTCTCTAGAGAAATTCCTTCAATAACTGCATCAAATAGCCAGTCAAAATAAGCAATAGATTTTGAACTTGAAGACTATGATATAAATTATGATAACAATGCACTAAGTAATTTACATGGCTGAACACACACAAGTAAGAAACCTACTAATATGGTCCTCCTTCCTTGATGACGGAAATATGATCTCAACTCCCATCTCCTCTTCAATTTTTTTCAGCGTAGAGCTCCTGGAAAAGTAATTAGAAACGAAAGTCAGTATATATAAATATACATAAATGAATACAATGTACTTTAAGAGATTACATGCTGAAAATTATACATACTCTTTTCCTTTGATGTATCGAATCAATGAAGCTGCTGCCTGCAGAAAGTAAAAGAAAGTAAAGGCGGTTGAAGCACACAAACTACCATTCACCTACCTCCTTCCAATGCACCAAGGGCGAGGGCGAGGGCAGAGAGAAAAACAGGTGGAATATATAATGTACCATATAAGGACTCAACTTTACTACAATGAGATTGAATTAGTTGTCACGATTTTTGAGTGGGCACAAGTGATGGGCAAAGATGATCCAACTGATTCCGTTAGGACAATGGGTTTAGTCTTGATCCAGTTTTAAATCTGTATTGTTAATTTGTTATGGAGGGTATCAAAGCAAGCTTCAACCCGACGGGAAACTAAGTGTTACACCATACTAGTGTTAGGAGCCGCTTCTAAATTCTTGCACTGCCAGAGTTGATTCCGAGGATTGCTTAGGTCAGACGAGAAAGTTAAGAATTTAAAAGGGATACCGTAATACCGACTCCAAATTGGAAGTTCCAAATATACCCAAAACATATAAGGTCACAACTGAACTAATAACAGTACCAATAACTTTTCATGACATTTGGGGGGCCCTGTAGTGGGCTAGGGGTCTAAGATGACCCAATAAGTGCTCTTAGGACAGTGGCTTGAGCTTTTCCCGTGCAGCCAGTTCATGTGCATGTTTATTCAAGTCTATAAGGACCATACAGATAATGATATATAAAGATTAAGTTCATATAGAAAAGGTTATGCCTCTATTCTGATAATATGCTTTTCTGCGGAAGGCGTTGATCCTGCTTCAGTTGATCTACCATCACTTTCATGCACTTCAGGAGAATTACAATTGGAATTAGCCAGTTCATGCACTACCCCAGCTGCACTATTGGCATGTTCAGTGTTTGAAATGGAGTTAGACGTCATGCAGGGAACATAAGCACCTTCAACTTCAACTTCTGTTGTTCCAGCAATGTCAAAATTATGTTGATTTTGTAAATCAACTTTCGCATCCTTCACCATACATTCTGCAGAATCACATCAAATAGTTCGTAAGCAACCCTAATTGTATCTATAGTATCCACATCATGAAATTTAACGAACTGTAATGGTTATAAAAGTGAACAGCTGTAAAACCAACATGATAACTGCAAATTAAAATATCAACAGCATTCTACCGCATCTGAAACAAATCACATGGACTGACGTAAGGCGTTGTAAGAACGACTTACCCTCACGGGAAATAGACTGAGTACAGACTGGTCTCAAGACAGGAATAGTAACTGATTTTCGTTTTTTCCCATCCATAACACTTTTCAAAGCCTTCTCACAATTGATCTTCCAATTATTGTTTAAACCATGAAATGTACAAAATTTTCTCTGTCATGAATCCCCACATCAGAAAATTACTTAATTAGTAAACTAAAATACGCAATACATTATAGCTCTAATAGAACTTCAAAAACCTAAAAATAACAATCAATCATACTAAGAATCAATTCAAAGACAATAAACCTGGAAGAGTGGCTTGGGATTTGGTACGACATATGTGTTGGTGAATTTCCAAGCTAGGTCGACTCTGATGAAAGAAATAGAGGAGTAGGTAATTCAATCATTACACTATGCAAAATTTAAAAATTCAAAAACTATCAAACAACCTGTTTTGAATTCCGAAAGGAAAACAGAACACGGAAACACGGACTAATAAGTTTGGCTGTATTAGAATGGAGTTAGGGCTTGAAAACGTTCAGCGAGCATACCCGACGATGAGAGACCTGCAGCCTACTACCATGGCAAAAGGGTAAAAATCACTACACTCGACAATTGATATAGTTCCACGTGTGGTATACCTTTGGAAGGAATTGAACCGTCTGTGCCATTTCCGCTCTCCAATTTATTCTTGTCCCAAAATTAAAAATTATTTTAAAAATTATTTATTTATTATTAAAAAATTAAAAAAATATAAATAATTATTGAACTAAATTAAAACAAAAGAACTAGAATATGGGTCAAAAGTTTTGAATTTCTTTTTAAGCGTACCCATTTTTAATTTATAAAATAATATATTTTTCGATTTTGAATGATATTTCATTAACAAACACATTTAGATAAATGTTATTCTTTTATTTTAAAATTAAAAACTATTATAATTATTTTTAAAATTTTTAAAATTTTAAATTTAACATAAATTTACTTTTTGTTAATATCAATATTAATATTATAAATTACATATAAAAATATTATTACATATAAATTTTATAAATTTAAAATTTTAATATATTTATATTGTAAGTTAAAAAAATTAACTTTATAAATCTAATTTAACACTATAATTAAAAAATTATTTTTAATTTTAAAACACATAAAATAATATTTCATTATCTCCTAAAGTTTTGTCAAAAGAGTCTTTTCAAATTAATAATATCAGTATTATACATTATTCTCGAATTTATGCTCATATTGTCATGTTAAGGGTCATAACTACTAAATTTATTAGTTCCACCACGTGGGTGCAAATTTAGTCAGAGGAAGTACTGTATATTATCAATTTGTCATATGAGTGAGACCATTTTGTGAAAAGACTTTATGAATATTTTTTTTTAGTTAAAATAACAATAACTTGTATTGGAGTATATAAGCATAATCTGATTTATATTGATTAAAATTGGCGTATAGGGTACACATAGCTTAAGTAGAAAGTAGTAATTTTTTTTGGCTAATTTAATTTTTACTGTATAATATGATTGTAATTACTATTTATCAAGGTGTATGAATTAAATTGAGTCAAGTATTGAATAATTTAATTTAATTCATAAAATTTGTGAATATTAAAATAAAATTTATTTTAAACTTGAAGTTGATGGGATTACGAATTAAACTTAAATAATTTAAATTTTACGAGGGAATAGGTCGGGTCTCAATGAAGTTAACCATGTTCGTATTTTGCCCATTACTGTTTTGAGTCAAGCAGGAATCTAATTTTCCTGAATCGCTTGGCTCGATCAATTTACAATCTTACCAAGTTGCAATATAAAAACCAAAGATTATTTCCCTGCCTTTTCCTTTATCATACTATATATGTTTATTTATTGAGGACGTGATATAGGTGAACAAATGTTTACACGATTGTGTTAATATTAATGTTTTAAGCGGTGTATTTTTATTATCAATTTATTAAAATTACATATTTTAAAACATTTATATTCACGCAACAATGTGACTATGTACTTATGCACTTTTTTTTTTCTTATTTATTTTATATTCTTACCAGTCAAAAGTAATGCACGAATATAGTAGGCATATGAAGACGAAATGGACTGGACCTACCGGGAGAAAATAAGAAGAAAGAACGACAGGACCACTAGGCACTAGCAATTGCTTTCATCATTAATTCTTAAACTAGCTAGCTACTTCCCTGTAGGTTTCGAATCCAATATCGGCCAATTAATTATCAAACAATTAATATGGTCTGTTTAGGACTGATATTCCGGTGTAAAAATTCTTCATTTGAAGCTTACGCGGCAACAGCTGCCGTGATCATAGGCACGATTATCGCTTTACGTTTACTTTGTTACATCGTTCATCAGTGTTTGTTTACTGGATCATCAAGTGATCAATCTGATGAGAGTAACCAGATGAGTACTACTAATTCTGATAGCGGCGTGGAGATGCAGCCGTAAAATCAGGTCATTAATGTCGTGCAACGGATTTGCACGGCCAGAACCTTCCCACAAACTAGGTTTCCGGCAGCGCCTGAAGCTCATGACTCATAATTTCCCGGCATAGCCAATGCGTTCCGGCGGCAGCTAGCGCGAAGCGTGTGAAGAAGTCACTTGCTCCACTCCTCAATTGTTGTTCCCTTTTCAAAATAATATACTTCTTTGGCTATTGTAAATGATATTACATTTTTGAAGTAAGTTTTCGTTTTCCTTTTTGAGTTTTCGTTTTTGGCTTTTTGAAATTTAATTCTTAAATTTTAATTATAAAATTAATATGAATTTATTTAATTTTAAACAATACAATCATAAACGCTATGAAATATCTAAAATGTCTTGCTTATTAAAATGTTTGTTACTTTTAATCATATAATGGTCATGTTTGGTATAGATTATTAACATATTTTTTTAAGTGAGGTATAAGTGTTTTATACACAAACTAATAAACATAAAAAAAAGTAACTTTTTAGAATTAATTTTTTATAATATGTTCCAAACAGGGGCAAATCACATTAATTTTAATTTTTTGAATTTCGTGAATTAACTTTTGTAATTCAAACATAAAATTATTTTATAGAGTATGCTATGTTTCGCGTAGCTTATTTCAAAACAGGTTGAATCTTATTTGTTAACCAAAATAAGCTATAAGATAAAGAAAAAAAAAATACTTATTGACTAATTTTTTCAAATAAACTAAAAATATTGTTATACTCAATTTATAATTTTTTTAAAAATTAGTAAAAACACACTTTTAACATAGTCTATTTTTAAAAATAAGTTATAATAAATTCAAATAATCAATTCCAAAAAGACCATAGTATTATTTGTTTTTTTGAGCATCATTAAAGGTTATGTTTATAATAATAGTGGATGAAATCGAATTGTTTTTCACTTTTTTCACTTTATATTAAGCAAATTTTTTTTTTTAATAATACTATATGCAACAATAAATCTATAAAAAAATTACATAATATGAAATGTTATGAATCATAATAATATTTTTCATATCAATAATTCACGTTTATAATCTTAAGTCTCGTCCTAATGAAAACGGTGACTAATTAATATTTGAGAAATAAGTATAACATATGGTACATCCATAAGTAAACCTTGTCACATCATCAAACTTTACAAATCCGACTATCTCACTGAAAGGTAAAAGAAAGACACTTTTAAGGACCTTGTGGTAGATTGTGGCGCATTGCTCCTTTCCTTGCATCATCATGTCAACTCAAAATACTCTGAGCCAAATTGGTTAGACCGGTTGGCGCTGCTGGTACGCCTCACGCGCCACACTTTAAGAACCCCATCTAGACTTCCACTACATACGGTGCACCCATCCTGATCAGAACCCTCATCCATCCCCCACCCCTGAAACGCTGTAACGCTCCTAATTGGTCCTGCAGCACAGCCAGACACATGTGCTGACCATCTTGCCCTCTAACCCACACCCGACTGGTCAAATCAGCCGAGCCGCTCACCACATAATTAGCCACAGTGGCCAGACACATTACAGCGTGGGTATGACCCTGGAGTGGACCAACATATTACAATTGACCTGAAAACCAACCTTTTAACCAATAGTGAATATAACCATCTGCGCACCCGCCATGTAAAATTCCGCTGTCAGGGTTTAAGACTAGGGTTTTGACCGGCGAGTATTTGGCAGGTAACTTGACGGTGAGCGGGTGGGAGCGTAATGAGAAGAAGGTTAACAATGTATCTAAAAAGTGTGTCACCAACATGGTGACAGTAATTGATTCAAAGGAATTAAAGACTCAAATTCAGTACTTTTACAAACACTTCAAAAAGGAGAGCCAAAGATGGTTTTGACATGCTGCGGCATTCCCACATTTTACGGAAAGTAGAAAGTAGTTGTAGAATTAGTTGTGGCCAGCTGTAAATATTACATACAATTGTTGTATAAATATGGTGGGATATTTTTCTAGATAAAGGCATCATTTGGGTCTTGACTGTTTTTTCAGACTTTTAATGACCAAAATATATTTCTTTCACTTGTTTTTTCTCTCGTTCAGTACATCCGAGTTTTTCTTCCTTTTTACTCCATTGATTGTACATCTGAGTATGTAACTCAGATAATCCAAAGCTCAAATCAGCTTAACATGGTATCAGAGCACGATTCTTCTGCACTTCTCTGATTTTCTTCATTCATCGTCGGTGATCTTTCATCGGTAAACCTATCTGTTCTTCCAAAAATTTTTTTTTGATCTATTCATCGGTGAATCTATTTCTGATTTGTCCGATCTGTTTATCGGTAAATCTATATTTAATTTTTCCGATCTATGGTTGCTCTGGTCAATTTCTGAATATCTAATCGGAGAATCAATCTTCTTTGGTTGTTCTAGTTGTTTTGGTTGTTCTGCGACGAGATCAAATTGTTTCCTTCTGATCAAATGGTCAACTCTACTTCCACTTCTACAAATCCTAGGGTTGCTGAGATTTCAATTGGATCAAATGCACATCCACTTTTCTTTCATAACAATGATCACACAGGACTTGTCTTAATTTCTAAGAAGCTTGTTGGATCTGAAAATTTTCTTCAATGGCAGAGATCGATGCAAATCGCATTATCAGCCAAAAATAAGCTCCAAATCATCAATGGAGCTTTTGCTGCAGCAGACAAAGACGAAGTGCTTTTTCCTCAGTGGGAGCGAGTCAATGACATAATCATCACATGGATTCTAAACACAGTAATTGATGAGATTGCTGATAACATGACCTTTGTTCATTCTACTCGTGAGGTTTGGATTGAATTAGAAGAGCGTTATTCTAACATTGATGGTCATAAGATCTATGAAATCAAGAAGGATTTACATAAACTTGAGCAACTTGATGCATCTGTTGAAGTTTATTATCACAGACTTAAAAATCTGTGGGACCAACATCGAGCACTTGATCCGAATGTGGTGTGTACCTGTGGAAAATGCACCTGTGGAGCATACAAAAGGCAAGAAAAAAAGGAGCAGATTAGAAAGACTATGCAATTCTTACTTGGACTTAATGATACTTTTGCCAAAGCCAGGGGTCCGATTTTGATGATGAATCCACTGCCAAACCCCACTCAAGCTTACAACATGATCAAGCAAGATGAAAAGCAGAGAAAAGGTTATGTTTCTAGCCTGCCTAATGATGCTGTTAATGCCATGGTATTCCAGCATCTGCCCCTCTTCCCAAAACTTCCACAAGGGTCGAATCTATTCCTACTTGGTATAAAGATTATGATTTTCCTCATAAATCTATTGTTGCTTCCACTAAGTATCATTTATCAAATTATATTTCATATGATGCATTTGCTCCTGTCCACAAATATTTTATTGCAACTTTGTCTTTAGTTAAGGAGCCTACTTCTTATGCCCAAGCCAATAAAGATTATTTGGTTGAGGCCATGAATCAAGAGTTGCAGGCTCTTGAAACTAATAAAACTTGGACAATTGTATCTCTTCCTCTTCAAAAATTTCCAGTTGGATGTAAATGGGTCTACAAGATAAAGTATAATACAAATGGAAGTATTAAAAGGTAAAAAGCCAGATTAGTGGCTAAGGGCTTTATACAAACTGAAGGAGTTTATTTTCATGAGACCTTTGCTCCTGTGGCTAAAATGGTAACTGTCAGAACCCTTTTAGCAGTTGCAGCCTCTAGAGATTGGCATATTCACCAATTGGATGTGAATAATGCTTTTCTCCATGTTGATTTGCTTGAAGATGCATATATGACTATTCCTCAAGGACATTCTGCTTAAGGACAGTCCAGTTTAGTTTGCAAGTTACAAAAGTCCCTCTATAGTCTTAAGCAAGCATCCAGACAATGGTTCCAAAAATTAATAAGTGCCCTTCTTGATCTTGGCTATCAGCAATCGTATGCTGATTATTCTCTATTCACACTGCATTATAATGGTAAATTCACTGTCATCCTAGTATATGTTGATGATCTTATTGTTGCTGGCAATGACTTGCATAATATTGAGAGTCTTAAAAGTTTTCTTCATAAGACTTTTAGTATTAAAAATTTGGGATCTTTGAAATATTATTTGGGACTTGAAGTTATTAGAAATTCAAGTGGCATTTTTATTAGTCAGAGGAAGTATGCCATTGATCTTTTAACTGAATTTGGAATGCAAGACTGCAAGCCTCTTTCTGTACCTATGGTGCAACACAACAAATTAAATGCTCAAGGTCAACACTTAGCAGATCCATCCGTCTATCAGAAACTTATTGGGAAATTGATTTATCTCACAATTACAAGACCGAATCTGGCCTACTCTGTGCAAACTCTTAGTCAGTTTATGCAAAGTCCTACTGAAACTCATTTTGAAGCTGCCTTAAGATTGCTACAATACATTAAAGCTACTTCAGGACAGGGCCTTTTGTTTTCAGTTGGTACTCCTTTGTTTCTTACTTTATACTGTGATAGTGATTGGGGCAGTTATCCTAATACTGAAAAATCTATCACAGGTTACTGTGCTTTACTTAGTTCTTCTTTGATTTCTTGGCAAGCTAAGAAGCAGTCTGATCAACTGCTGAATCCGAGTATAGTGCTCTTGCTACAACTACTTGTGAGTTATTGTGGCTTCTTGGTCTGCTAACCGATTTACATGTTCAAATCTCATCTCCTACTCTCATACACTCTGATAATATGGCTGTTATCCACATGGCTACTCTCATACATTGATTGTACATCTGAGTATGTAACTCAGATAATCCAAAGCTCAAATCAGCTTAATAGGGCGGTCACCGCTACAAAAGTTGCGGCGCCACACCCTGACAGCGTCATCAGAGGCGGTGTAGAGGACGCCGTCATCAGCCACAACGATGGCATTGAAGGGGGCTGAATGGGCTTGGATGGTCTCGATGCATTTGAGATCTGAGGTTCGCCATACTTTGACAATTTTATCAAGCGAAGCTAAGTAAAGAATGTCATCTGATACATTGATTGATCGTGATGATATTGGTCCCATATGTTTCGTCTGTTATACTCCATAAGCGTGGAGTAGTAATTACATTGATTAATTCATGGATTACGGCCAGCCACTAAAATTTATAGAATGCTAGCTACCAATTTATTACATTGATCAATTCATCGATCACAACCAGCTACTGAAATTTATAGAAAGCTAGCAAATTTATTACTAGAACGGGACATGAAATTAAATAAAAAGGCCATGCTAGACAAGTACGGGCATCAATGCATGCACCATTCATGTTATGTTTTAATTGGTTTTAACACGAAGTATGAAAAAATATTTAATGCCACAAGTGTAACAAGTTAGTTATCAAATTGACGAGATATCCCACCTCGTCCATTAAATAAGAAACATAAATACATGGATTGATTATCTCTCAATCATTTTCTCTTTTTACATGATTCGTCACGTAAAAGACTACATTTTCTTTTACCAAATTTTATGAGTAGAGTAATACTATGTTAGTTTGATGACGTAATACAGACTTTTAAAGTAAGCGTGATTACATTAATAGGCTCAAACTATATAATACGCACTAATAGTTTTCAGTAAGATACTAATCTACAAAAATTTCTTGGTGGTGCCTTTATATTCTTAATAGACTACTGCCAAGAACACATTCCTGCAGATGGCATTCATTTCAATTATGCATTTCAATCTTCTGAAGATGAGGTTCAGCTACCTAAATAAATTAGTACAGGAGTGGATGTGGATGATGAATCTTTCTATGTATACTCGATCCATTACCTCAAATTGATTATATTATTGAAATTGCAAGATTGAGTACTTTTCAAACTAACTAATAATGATCATTGTCCTTCATTTTAATGGTTGACATTAATAATGTATGACGACCACTCAACAACCTGCAGATCGATAAATGCCAAGAGTCCGTATTTGGACTATAGACAAGGGATGCATGGGTATATAAAATCTGTTATTGAACACTTTCATTAGTTTCAGCATTAAGGATGAGAGAAAAAAAATTATAAAATTTCTAATTTGAAGACTCAGAGATTTATAACACTGAAAATTAAGGAGCGAATCTAAACCATATAAACGTATTTAGGGTCTTTAATTTATCAGCTTCTAGGGTTCATAAGTGAAGTCGTGGGGTTAAATTTTTGGAACGTATTCCAAAACAAGCTTTTTAGACTTCTACATATGCAAGTGTGTGTAATTAATTATAAGTCCCTCTGCCAATATTTACTTATACTCCATCCTTTTCAAATTATGCGAATATTTTTTACCTTAAAATATTTTCAAATTCCAAATTGACATATATACATTTGATTATGGTTGAGACCAAATGTGAAAATTGTGTTCCGGTATTTAAAAAGTATTGTTACTTATTAAAAAAATTAACTTCAAAAGTTAAATGAATTATATATCAACGTTGCATTTGTAAAGTTTCAATATTGACTTTAAAATAACAAATTTTCTCTTATACTAGCGTAGTACATATAATTGGGTTAATTGAAAAAATAACTCTCAAAATTTTTGTTTTCATAGGATTTACGGAATGAAAGGAAGGACCAAGCACCTGACCAATTACCGTGAGCAAATTGTTGAACGGGTACAATCGCAAATTTTCAAAATTAATAAGAGTTGATTGTTATCTATTAAAGAGACTTAAATTGCGAAACTTATAAACTACGTGAATCAGCTAGGTTGCAGTTAACTCGTAATTAAGTGCAGATTGAGTTTACAGGGTGATAAGAGGAGTACCATATTTTTATTTCTACCGGGGATGAAGCTCCGAACATAACTTCCGGTCTTTGGTATGGTCGCTAACCGGACGTGTTTAGTAGCTCCTTCCCAAGTCCGACGACCCCACACCCGAATCTTGCAGTCAGCGTAGGCTACATAAACCCTATCATGTGACACCTCAAGTGCAACCACCATTTTTGCCTTGGTCTTCAGCTGACCGCACTCTGTAAATTCCAAACAAGATCTGGGTAATAGACATATACCAGAAGCCGGTGTATAATAAGCCATTAGATGCGACCATAGACAAGATCTGGCCGTCCTTTTTAAGGACTGAAGATATGCATCTATAATTGGTAGTGTTGCGAACTGCAGGTCAGGATCAAGCCTGTTTGTAGAAAGGTGGCGAGGAGTGGTAGGTTCGGAGTTGTTGCGTAGGTACGGAGAGAGGTTTGGGGAGCTTAGTCGAGGTGGGGAGAGTATGCATGGAAATTCTGAGAAAGATGAAGAGTAGTGGTCTTCTTTAAGAGATATGCTTCTCAAGAAATTGGTCTGGTGTGTTAATCCTCTTA
>JAUMHB010028689.1:30449-41218 GCA_032359685.1 Pittosporum tobira | reverse complement strand
TGAAATTGAATTAATAAACTTCCAGCAGCTATTGTTTGGGCTAATCGATTAGAGTTGGAACTCACTTACACTTTACTCTTAAGATACGTAGAATGATCCCTCTTTTGGAGTACTAATACATGATTTTGTCGTTATTAGTGAAATAAAATTCAAAATTCAAGTCATCAATGTAATTTTTAACTTCACTCTCTTTATTTTTTGGTCTAAATTATTCTGTATTCAATAATCATTTTAAGATTCAATTAAATTTTAAATTAAACTATTGTCAAACTCGTAAGATAAAAAAAAAATTCAACATCATTTTCACCATTCACAAAATTTAAATTCAAAATTTTATCTAAAGAATACCAAAATTTCTTCCGCTTAACCCAACCGACATTGGTGGCTTCACTTTCCTTCATTAGGTTAAAAACTTGATGTCTGAGTAAAATTTTGAAACATACACACAGAGTCAAAGAGACTGGCTCAAAAGCCATAATCAAAGGAGGGAATAATGATTAGAGGTACTGAGCGGGGTGCATTACAATTACAATTAAAAATTAAAAATTAAAAACAAAAACGAACATATAGTTCCAAAACCTTTAGCTTAGGGTACTCTTTTTTATCATGTAGAAATAACAATAAAATAAAACAAAGATACAATTATAGAATTCCATGTGAGTTTGGATCCCAATGAACGTGCACCTACACAAAAGTCAAATCCTAATCTTAAGGTCCGTCGACTTAGCATCCCAATTATTTGTCTGATAGCAGTTTATTGAATATTTAAAAATTATAAAATTTAAATATAATTAAAAAAATTATATTTAATAAATTAAAATAATCAATTTTGTAATTTAATTTTTATTAAAAATAAGTTAAATTATAAAAAAAAAATTATCAAACAAACTTCAAAATAAAAGTATTTTTAACTTGTAATAAGGTAATCATTTAATATACTCCCTCCGTCTAAAAAAGAATAAGACTTGATTCATTATTTTATAAGACAAAATGATGAGTCAAAACTCATTCTTTTTTTAATAGAGATAATATATCACTTTGTTTCGAAAAAAATACACATCACTCTTACCAATTGATTACAACGACGGGAGCAAAATAATGTCAATTTTACAATTAAAAACTAAATAAAATTTGAATTTTTTTTTTTTATCATTTGCTAAATAATGTCAATTTAATTTATATTGTCTAAGAGAATAATAAATTATCAAAAATAGGGTGTCCTCAAACATTTATATATACACAGTTTTTTAGGAAAGAGATAATATTTTGTTGACTATGATGAGCTTCCATCATCTCAAACTTTGATTGCACATTCTTTTGTCTTTCGATAATATTCAAATAAATAGTATTTATTCACTAATTTTTTTATATAAAAAATACTATTTTCTCTATTGGCATGTTGGATAAATATTAAATTAAAATAGCTTAAAATTTATTTATTAGTTAAAATAAATTATAAATTTAAAAATATATATTTATTAATTATTTTTTTAAATAAATTAAAAATATTATTACATTGCTATAATTAATTTCAATAATGAGTTACAAATAGAGCCTAACTATAACATCTATCGATTCCATTTCCATTTTTATTTTTGGATATATCTGTCTCATTCTCATTGACCCAAAACGAACAGAGGATAAGATGAATAGACATCCACCTGGCTACACGTGGACATGAAAAAGGGCCGGAGCGATCTTGGTGGCACATTCACATGTATTGCCGCTAGAGCTTGTAACATTATTAGGTGCGCTGGGCGAATATTGTTGTGAAACAGTAAATATACGTCTAGCTAAAACTTCAACCGTTTGATGACGTGGCAGATTTGGTAGATGTGGTTGGTCAGTCAGTGGGACCCTTCTCTAGATTTAGTTCATTCCTCCTACGTGTTAATAAAGTGAAAGCCTACTCGAACTGCATTACCCCCCTTTGATTAATGTACAAGCAATTTGATAGTTGGGGATAGGTGGTAAACATGGGATATATTTGTCAAAAAATTTAATACCAATAACATGGAATGTTGCATAGAGGAGTTTTTTATTTTTTGTTTTTCCTGTTAAAAAAATATAATATTTATTCATGCAAATTATGTGTAAATAAATATTTTTTTTATTATCTATTTGTTAAAATGCTTTTTAGTTTTAATTGTGTGTGGGTGTGGCTGCATTTTGGAACTTTTAAAATGAGAAAAAATATATAAATATTATGGTGTAGCTTTGGCATGATATTGTATACATATACAGACTCTGTTTGTCTCATCTTATTCGAAAACAACTTATAATTTATTGAATAGTATGTTTTAAGAGCTTATTTAATAAAGTGACATATTTGTTTCACCTCTTTCTTAAAAATTTATTAGAATAACTTATTTTCCAAAAAATAATAATAGGTTAAAAGTAAATTTGGTAATTTAAATAGGTTAATGGGGACTATTTGAGTATAAAATAAAAATTCACCAAATAAGTCGATAATATATAAAAAGTTGAAAGAAAATTTTTTCTCATCACCTGCTTTTTTTTTTTTTTTTTGCATCAAATTGTTGTACACTATTTATAACTTATTAGCAATATATTGTGCGAAACACTTCAAGATATATATATATTTTTCTTTTCAAAATGGGCTATAAACTGTGTTAATAAGATGTTATGAATATGGCCAACACAATAACAACAAAATAATGTAAAATAAATATGGATAATCGACTGTGTTTTGTGACATGATAATACAAAAATTAGCTCGAAGCAGGCGAAAAGAAAAGGAAAAAAAAAAAAAAAGCAAAAAAAGAGGAGTGTATGCGAAGTACTCCATTAAACAAATTTTAAAATTAGAGATATATATTTATTTATTGTCCATTATAAATTTAGAGATATAATTTTATTTTATTATATTCTCTTTATTTTAAAAAGAACGAGGTCAAGCATCATTTTTTGTCTCAAAGTAAATGATTTTGACACAATTTTAAATAAAAATATGTGGCGTATATTTAAAGAAAAATAATTAATTTTGTTGTGGTTTAAGAATTTTGCTCTCTCCTCATGAGGTTTTATTTTTAATTACAAATTTTAAATGCTTTAGTCATTATTTTTAAAACTGAAAGAATATAAAATGTTATAAAATTATCAAATATATCATTCAGTACCCAAGGCTAGCTCAAAAGGGAAAGGGTCGTTTCGATCCCAATTGCCCGTTGTTGAAACCGTTTGGCTGAAATTGAAAAACATTAACAACAACTGTCGTAATTATTAAGTGTAACAAAAAAAATTATATTTTTAAAATGTGATAAAAATAAATAAATTAAAAAAAAATTAATAATAAATTATTACACATAATAATTGTGACGTCTAATTAATAATCGATTTTAATCTTGTAACAATCCCATGTACGTGCGCGCGCTCTCTCTCTCTCTCTCTCTCTCTATTTTGCTTATCTATCTACTCAATAAGTCAATTTTTTAAAATTTTTGATATATATATATATATATGTATATATTGCAAACTTGCGATGTACTTGTCTAATCTGGGTAGCTACCGAAAGAAGATATGGAGAGAACCCAAAAGAGAGGCATATAGAGCAATAAGTGAAGGCACATGGAGGGGCGTGTGTTTGATAATGGGCCTATTTGTTTCACTTTATTTAAATTTATTATAATTTATTTTTAAAAATTAATTATATTAAAATTAGTTATTTTTATTAATTTAAAAAAATTATAAATTAAATATAATTTATAGTATCAACTTATTTAAAAAAATTAGTCAATTTTTATTTAACTTATAACTTATTCTAATTATAAAATAAATTTTAAATTATTCTAAAATAAATTGTGCTAAACATGTCTAGTGTTCTCTTAGTGCACGTTTGGTAGTAACGTTAGGAGATTATGATATTCAAATGCAATAAAATATTATGTTTGATAAATTGTGATATATTAAATTTAAATTCAAAAAACTGAATTTGTAACTTAAATCTAATTTTAAAAAAAATAAATTTAAATAACAAACTGTAATTTAAAAAATTCTGACAAACAAGCCCTTAGGTTTCAAAAGATACTCCCGTACACACACACATGAATGGGGAAAAATGATTTTTTCATAATTGTATTCATATTCGATTTTTAATTTGATTACTGAACTCAAAAAGTTTTTAAATTGGTTATTCTATTCGAATTCTATTTCTGTTCAGTTATTTTTTAAAATTTCGTTTATGTGAATAACGAAATTTGTTGATTTGGAATCAATCTCTGATTTGGCGCTGACATGACGTTGACTTGGCGCTGACATTTGATGGAAATAATTTTTTTAACCAAATTACATATTTTTTGAGTAAAGTTATGAATTTGAAAATTCACGTATAGTTCAATAATCACTTTAAAATTTTTTTGAATTTGATAATTAAATTAAAAATCAAGTATGAATACAATTACGAAAAAAAATAAAATGTATTTGATTTTTTCCCACATGAATGTATGCTTTGTTTGAAATCACGTCCTCTTTTGGGTTTTCTCAACTTTGCTAGGCAGCACATGGCCTCCAACGAACTGATGTGACGCACCACCCTAAATTCAAAATATAAATGATTCATAAATATTCGCAAAAAAACTCAAATATTTTAAAATAATTATTTTTCTTAATTTTAAACAAATATGTTAAATATAATAATATGTTTCTAATTTATTTTTTTAAAAATAATTAATCAATAATTAATAAATATTTTTTTTAATTAATAAATAAATTTTAAATTATTATAAAATAAACTACGTTAAACAATCTAACATTCTTATTCCATAACTAAGGTAGTAGGGTGGTAAGCTAACTAAAGAATTCAAGTTCGATTTGGAATTAGAAGTTTGACTGGAAATATCAACAAACATACTAGTAAAAATATATTTTCAAACTTAATTAATCACTTGAGACATTTAAATTTATTTATTTTTATATAAATACTTCGATTATTTTGTGCAAAAAAATTAAATTATTCAAATTCAATTTATAATCACACTTAATTTGATAATTAAATGAGTCATAAACAAAAATTATTTTAAATTCAATAAATTATAAGAATTAAATATGAGAAAATAAATTAGAAAAAGTATGTACACATCCATGATTTTATTATTGTACATAAAACAATACAAAGTGTATTATTTGAGGGTTTAAATATTTAATTTAAATAATAATAAAATATATTTTTAATTATATTATCCATTGTACTATATTTTATTAATAATATAACTACATACACATCTATTGTACACCAATTTAAAAAAATATAGTATACTATGTAATATAATTAAAAGAAAAATAAATATTTTTATAATTTAAGTTGAATATTTAAACCCTCGTGCAAGATACTTTGTATTGTTTTATGTACCATGAATGTACAATATATGTGCACATAGCTTTTATCTTTTATTAAATTGGTATACAATGAGTGTATAATATATATGTATATAATTATACTCAAAATAAATACCCAACTCAACTTGATTTGTTTACACTTTTAATGGATGCATTAACGGTAGTATACGTATAATTTAAAAAATTATTCAATGAAGTCGGTACAAATAATCCTTAATTGTTAACAAGCTCTCAAAATATACTCCATCCGTCTCATTTATATTGTAATATTTATTTTTTTTTACGTCTCACATCATTGCAATATATTTAATTTGAAAAGTTTAATAATGTTAATTGTCTAAATTACCCTTACTTTATTAAATATGACACACCACTTCAATCATTATTATCATATTTTAAATTATTATATTAATAATATACCTCTCCACTTGGCTACTACTTCACTATTCCCATATTTGAATAATAATATCAATTAATATTCTTTTATTTAAAATTATAATAACAAATATATTTGTTAAACTCCGTATAAAGTCAAAATATTGCAACCATCTTGGGAAGTAAGGAATATATTTTTTAAGTGTGAAATTCGTTTCAAGAGATCTATACAAGTCAATATGATTACTATTGACAAACAACTTTAATAGTATATGATTGATGTCATAGTGGATATACTATTTTGTATTTTGAAATGTTGTAAAATTAATATTTTTAAATAAAATAATATTATTTTATTAAAATTATATAATAAAATAAAAATATTTTGTTAAAAATATTAATCAAAATAAATCACATTGCATCTATTTTTACCTATTTATGATTCAAGCAATTGTTAATTGGGCTTAGACATGCGATTTGAGGATGATGGATTTCATTATGTTTTTCTTTTATTTTCGTTTAGCCACAAATTCAAGTTTTCTTTTCCGTCTCACATTGAAGCTGACACTAAACAAAAGTAGCTAATTATGGATTATCGGAGACAAGAAAGCCAATTAAGGCGCATATTACGCCACTAAGTTGCATGCTTAAAAATGGTACGTACGGAGCCGAAAAGGTTCACCATTCTAGAGGCTTCTTCTTGGTTCAAAGCATTAACCAACTCCCTCTTGCCATGTGCCAAACTCCCCACCTCATTCAACATAATTGATGACCACGTGCATATCACATGCAGATGATTTCTTCCTTTTTTTTTTTTTCCTACCAATTCCGTGTGAAAATGAAAAACCGCACGCAATGAGTTTTGTTTTTTTTTTTTTTTCCGCCTCAAGTTTTGAGTCATTTCCAATTGTTAATGATACGCAGGGTAGAGCAAAACCATATCAACTACTAAATGTTGTGTTTGATTTTTATTTTTTAAAAAATATAAATTAAATAAAATTTTATATTGAAATTGAGTAATAATTAGAAGAAAATTTATTGTTAATTATAAATTTATTGTTAAAAATAATAACAATGAAAAAATGAGAAGTGAATGTCTATTCATTATGGAGAAAATAAATTTTATCAATTCCATTTATTCCCTCATTTTTAACTTAAATTAAAAGGTTTTGTGTATTTAAAATTTTAAAATATATGCATAATCATTACCCACAAAAAATGAGTTAACATCTGTTGTCTCATTTACTGTCCCAATTAAATTCAATAATTATCTTGCATATAAAATTTATATTTATTTTTTACAATTAATAAATTTAAATATAATAAAATAAATTTGAAACTGCAATTGAGACAATAAATTTGAACTCTGAAAATATAATATTTGCGTTTAATATCTCACAAGTTATATTCCATGGAAAGTGAAATGATGCAAATCACGAGTAGATGCCTTCTTCTTTTCGTCTACCCGTTTACACGAAGAAACTGCTTCTATCGTCCAAAATCAGATATTCGACCTGCGTGGCTGGGTATGCCTGGATGGTAGACAATATAGTAGTGTTTATGTATAATTTTATCATATCACAAATAATTAATTAAATAAGAAAAGTGCAATTCAAATTATTATCAGAATACATATTATGACTTTTTAAATGAAAAATAATAATATTTAAGTATTTGGTGATATCTTAGGAGAAATTAAGTTAATAAATAAATAAATAAATTATAAATTATAATTATTTTTAATAATAAAAAACAAACAAATCACCGTCCTATCCTATAAGATTCAATCATAGAATAAAGCATATAAAAAATATCTAATAAAATCATATAATTTTATATGATTAAAAAATATAAATAAAATCAATTTGCATCCATCGTTGTATAAATGACCGTGTGAAATTTAGGAGAAAATATAATAAATAAATAAATGTTAGTGTGTGAAACTGTGAACGTGAGATAGATAGCATTAATTACCCACCCTGCCCTTGTGAGTCCATCCACTACACCTTTACTCCCTCCCTCCCTCCCTCCGGCCTCTCCCCCTTAAGTACCTCTCGCACCTTCCATTCCCCTCCAACACATCTCTCTCTCTTACTCACTCACTCACTCAAACCAAGCACTGTTTTTGTGTGTGTGAAAATGGCTCCCCTAAGCTTCCTCTGCATTGCTACTACTGTCCTCTCTCTCCTCACGGCGGTAACCGCCAGAATCCCTGGCGTCTACTCCGGCGGCCCGTGGCAAAGCGCTCACGCCACCTTCTACGGCGGCAGCGACGCCTCCGGCACTATGGGTAAGCATAACTCTCTCCAAATCTCAGATCTCCACTCATAAACCCCAAAATCTCTGGCCATTTTCACCAGAAATCCCTTGTAGTGAAAAAGGAAGTGACACTCCTACTTACCTTGCTGCATTAGTGTTCGTACATCTTGTGTTAAATTTTGTACCAAGAATTTTAAGGTATAATAGTTAATGCAAGAAGTACAACTACTAATGCACGACTGCTTACCTTCTTGGATAAGCAGTAGCCCTAGTGTACATTTTAATAGTTCAGTGTTTTTCTATATGATTTTAACGTCTGTGTTGTTTGCATGTGAACATCAGGTGGGGCTTGTGGTTATGGAAATCTGTACAGCCAAGGTTACGGGGTGAACACGGCGGCGCTAAGCACGGCTCTGTTCAACAACGGGCTGAGCTGCGGCGCTTGCTTCGAGATAAAATGTAATGACGATCCGCAGTGGTGCCACCCGGGTAACCCATCCATCCTGGTCACCGCCACTAATTTCTGCCCGCCTAACTTTGCTCAACCCAGCGACAATGGCGGGTGGTGCAACCCGCCCCGAACCCATTTTGACCTCGCCATGCCCGTGTTCCTCAAGATCGCCGAGTACAAGGCTGGAATCGTTCCCGTCTCTTACCGCCGGTAATTTCTCGATCTTTTGTTTTACTGTAACTCTTACCAGTTTTACCCTTTGCTTTGTTTTGACGCTTTAGTGAATATATGTTCTTTTTATCTATTTATCTATTTATCTAGTCCTTTTTTAAGGAGTGCAATGCCCATTTACTCGAGGAATATGTACTTTGGTTTGGTTGCATGGTGGGGCTATTTTGGTAAATATATGTTGTTTCTATGCGGACAAAACTACCCATCCTGTTCTTTGTGTAACGATAATTTCTTAAACCTTCTACTGTTGAGTGTCTGTTGCCTTGTTATGTTGTTTAACTAAACTGTATCCCAATGGAATTGCCGGTTGTGTGACCGTTTTCCTCACTTGGGGTGGACTCGTTAGTATACGGTGTGAAATGACTAACTGACCCTCACGCATGGCTTATACTTCACTTAAAGTTGAATAATATAACTGAACTAGGGTAGTATTGTCTTTAGATTAAACATATATTTCGGGACATTTTATTATCTACTGGTTTAAGTCGTACTTTTGACTTTTCCTAGAAGATAGCAACTTTAGATGAAAATGATCAAAATAACAATATGATGCTTTTTATTATCTCTGGAATTTTAGAATTTTCTTTTTCATCGGTGCGAAATTGACTAGTAATTTTATGGACAGATACAACTGCCGTTATTATTTACCAAAAAGGGTCCGGTGAGGGTAAGTTTAGTTGTCGGGTCATATCCATGTTACCAAAATAGAATCCAGCCCATCACGCGGTTTCGTACGATTTGATGTCATTTTCATCTGGGCACATGGGTCTTTTTCTAAAGGACAAATGTAACCTCGGTTTTGACGAACCAGAGTTTCATCTGACACAGAGGGTTTTAGGGTAATTCACAAGCAAAATGTAAAAACAGGTTTTAAGGTTAATGTCGCAAATTTCTGACAAAGTGGAGGGCCTTAATGTAATTTTGTAATCCCCTAAAGCAGTACCCGCGAAATCAGGTCCATCCCGTGCTTTAAATTCACAGAGGCGGGACAAGTTGTACACAGCCCCCAACACGGCAACACGCGTTTTTTGGTCACCTATTAACTCTCATCAAATGGGAAAACCTACACTGTGGGGTGGGCCACAGTGAATCAAAATACATGGCCCATTTGGCCATGATTTTTTTGACAATTCCAGAATTACCCCTGCCATTTTGATGATTAGTGAAATGAACTTGAAAAAATTTACGTTGTTAAGATAAGAGAAGTAAATACTACTAATATTCGTTTTTCTTTGGTCCAGGATTCCATGCAGGAAAAGTGGAGGGATCCGGTTCACGATTAACGGTTTCCGTTACTTTAACTTGGTTTTGGTAACCAACGTGGCGGGTGCAGGGGATATCCAACGCGTCCTCATCAAGGGTGCCAAAACACAGTGGATGCCCATGAGCCGGAACTGGGGGCAAAACTGGCAATCCAATGCTGTTCTTGTGGGCCAGGCACTGTCTTTTAGGGTCACGGGCAGTGATCGCCGTACCTCAACGTCCTATAACATTGCGCCAGCTAATTGGCAGTTCGGTCAGACCTTCGTGGGCAAAAATTTCAGGGTTTAAAAAAAAAAGAACAAGAAGAAAGAGCAAAAAAAGGAAAATCCTTTCCTCCTTTTTCTTTTACTATAAACTATTTATAGCTTATAAGTTAAGCCCCCAAGGTTCTCCACCTTTAGATTTTTCTCTTTTTTCCCGGGAAAATTTGAAGGGAATTGGTGGGAAATATTAGTATTTAACAGAATGTGAGAGTAGTCAAAGAAGTTGGTGTGTGGTAATTTTTTGTTTTACTTTTTACTTTTTGGTGTTTGCTTTTGTTCGGGTTGCAGAAACCGGCAAAAGTTAAAAAAATGTGTAAGAGGCTGAGGCGGCTGCAGGAAAGAAAAATGCAAATGCAGCCCGCAGCTTTCCATTATTATGTCGTCAAATTATGTTATGCTCTCTCTCTCTCTCTCTCTCTCTCTCTCTCTCTCTATATATATATATATAATTCTAGTGTTTAAAATTCTTAACCATCTTTATTGAATGTTGCCAAGTTTGTAAATTTGTTTAGAATAATAGTATGGACGAATCACGAATGCGAGATAGGGGATAGAAATGTAATTTTGAATTG
>JAUMHB010028689.1:13128-27875 GCA_032359685.1 Pittosporum tobira | reverse complement strand
CAAGTATCGTTTTTTGTTCAATTTTAAAGTCATTGTGCACTTCATAATAATTATCTTCTTGCCCTATCACCTAGCTACGTACCTGTAAGTAAACTATATAAAAGAAAAATGACATCAAAGTGAGTGGAAGAAACATAATGAATGTCGTTAAATAAATGAATATATGTGTGTGCGCGTGCGTGCGTGTGTGTGTGTGTTTTGTTTTGGAGGGGAGGAGGAGGGAGATGGTGGATTTAGGGTTAGACCCGGATATAATACGATAGTCAATCATTTTAATTTTCACCTATATATATTCTCTTAATGAATAATAATGAAATAATAGCACTTTAAGTTTAAGACAAATTTCTTTTCTACACATCCTATCAAGGGGGATTAGCCATTCAACTTTTAGTGAAAATTAGAGTACAATGCACGTTTACTTATGATTTTTTCAGTTAATCTTCTCGATTAAGGAAAAAAAAATATTATTTGGTGCTTTAAAGTTTAAATAATTTCAAGACTAAAGGTCAATTTATACTTCAAAGTATACGGTGAATTCTTATTTCCTAAAATCAAAAAAGAAAATGAAAAAGAAGAAATAGCTAGGTAAATTTTCTGTAATATGATATTTTCATAATTTTTTCGACAAATAAAATAATTTCACAAATATGTCTTCATATGATTAGGAAAATACTACATTTTATTGGCTTTTGAAAAGTTAACTTTGAGAATTTTTAAATTCAAATCAACATAAATTTATTTAAGTTTGAACAAAATCATTTGTGTGACTAATAATATTTTTAGATGGTTCATGATTTTCACAATTGTATTATTTATATTTAATAAAATTATTATAATTCTAAAATTTAAAATATTAAAAGTTGATTTTTGAAGTTAGTAATGCAATGTTGAATATTTTAATGAATTCATTTTTAATGATTGACCTAATTACAATGATGAATATTGTCCAGAATATAAAAAAATTATCAGCCTTTTGCAAAATAATAAACAAGGAAAATGGAAAAACAGATTCTTATCATTAGCGAACCACTTCATATTGGTACTATTAAAGTATCCATGTGCGTTTACTAGTTCAAATTTAAAAATCCTTTTTATCTACTGAACAGAGAGTCTGTTTTAAAATCGTTTATACTGTATTAAATTTTTTGTAATAAATTTAGAAAAAAAAAGGCGTGAGGACGTGCTCACGTAATTACATGAGTATTAGTGTTTTAAAAAATATACTTTTAATAAATTAATAGTAGAAGATACATCACTTAAAACACTTATTCGTATGCAATTGTGTAAACCTTTGGTCACCTCTCTCACCCTCATAAATTTATAGTAATCAATTTTATTATTTTTTTATTATAAAAGAAATGAGACAAAATATGCGGTGTATGATTCACAATTCCCTTTTATTTTCTTTATTTTATTTCGTTTATAAGAAAGCTAATTGTGGAATTTACGCACTATAAATTTATATTAGTTCGAGTACGTAAATATATTGCAAATAAGATTTAAGTAATAATGTCTGAATTTCTTTTTTGTTTTGTTTGACCTTTCCGATATATTAGGGATCTCATTAGTTCTATTGAATCGAGCCGAATAGGATTATATAAGTGGTAAAATTCTCCATTATAAGGTTTAACAAAACTATATTCCTAAAAAATAAACTCGAGATATATAATTAAGCTAACACATCTTCTTACCAATTGAACTAAGTGGACGGAGTAAGTTTCCCAATTAGTTTGACTAAACCTACTGCAGAATTCGGGCTTCATAAAAAGAATTTGGCCTTCACAAAGCATCTATCAAAATTTGGGCCCTTCCACAAATGATTAAAAAATAAAAAGGCCTGTAAAGGATTTCGACTTTGGACTCGTAGACATGGCCGGAATCCGGTGTTTTATCGGCCGATTGAGATTAGGGTGTCGCTGCAAAATCTCAACAATAGCAGAGGGGTTAGGTTCCGTAATTAACGACAATTACACTCGTCGTCCTTCCTCTTCCTCTTCTTATTGCACATCATCGTCAGCGGCTGCAGCGCCTTCTGGTTTATCTTCTTCTTCTTCTTCTTCTTCAAGAATTATCCGCGATACCGATCATCCACAATATATCTTTTCCGCTGCTCAACATGAGAAATTCAGGGTTTTTGCTCAGTTCGCCGTAAATCAACAAAATTCACAAGAGGTAAGATTTTAAATAAATAAATTTTTAAGAATTAATTTACGAAATTTTAATATTTAAAATATGAATTATTATATTGTTAAAAATAACAAATATTTAAATGAATAAAATGATTTAACTATTTAAATTTATATTGATTAAAATTATATGAATTAATGTGAATTTTAACTTTAAAATTTGAAAAAAATAATTTGTTTTGAAATGGAGGAAGTAGTATAATTATTTTTACACTGACTCTTTTAAGTCTGGTAAAAATACTATATAACTCCTTGTGAGTGTTCATTTTTAGTCTTCACTTGGCCTAAACGGGTTCTATCATTCTTTCTAATAAAAGTGACCAAACCAAATCAAGATTCCATCTTTATTAAAACTAAATTCATTTGCCAGCCTCCGAAACCTCGAAGCTGTATATATCTCTTTTTGCTTCTACCACAAAATGTATTATATAATTCCAAGTTAATTTTATAGGATTGTTAGATATGCACCATTTATCCTTGAAGCATTCGTTTTCATAGTGAGAAAATATAGCGAGGATCGTAGCATTTGCACTTTCACATTCAAAATTATTTACTATTTTAAAGGAAAACAGCCACTAAAGATGCGTGCAAATTTACTCAAATCATCATTTTTAAATGACATCAAATAGAATTTATCATGAGATGAAGCATGTAAAGGGTACATTTGGGACTTCTAGGCTCTTAAAGGGGCCACATGCGTAAAGTGCATGAAACTTTTTGTTTGAAAAGTCGAGCCCATATTGAAAGTAGGCCTGTTTGATACAATAACTTCTTTTAAAGTCCAGTTTTACGCAAGCAGGGTTACTTGAAATACTAAATTGATAATGGGTGACTCGATCGGAACAAGGGGATGGCCGATTGGTTTCAGTGGCCATTTAGGTGACTGCACTAATACTGTTGCGGAACTTGCAGCTGCCCGACAAGTTCTCATAATGGCTAGGGACATGGGATGCAAAAATTTAATCTTGAAAATTGACGCTAAGTCTGATAAAAAATGCCCAAGTTGAAGACAACTTCTATGGAGAAATGACACCAGAGATCTTTTGACTCAAGAGTAGGAATGCATAATTAACTACATTTTGCATGAAGGTAACTTATGTGCGGATTATCTTGCTACGGAGGGGGCCATTCATCGTGATAAACTAAACATTCTGGAATCACCCCTATGAGAATTTGTAGTTATCTAAGGGCCGATATTGTTGGTGTTGATGAGTGGCATCGACACAACTAATTGTTGTTGTTCGTTTTCAGATGTACCAAAAAAAATAAATTGATAGTGGGTGGAGACTTGAGAGGTCCTTTTACATATGCAAGGCTTCAGCTATTATTCAACTAGTGACTTCCTCTGCTTTGGCTTTCCTTGGTACAGAATACACAATTTGAGTTTATTAGGGTCGTAGGAGTCGACCGGCTAAATGTTGCAGGCTGTGTATACTTTATCATGCTCGAGGCAACTGATGCTGGGAAACCAAATAAATATATTGCTGTGATTTTGGGAGAAATCGTGGCTGAAATTCACCAGTTTGCTGAAGTGGGTGCCCGTTGAAAATGTCCCTTTAAGATAGGTAAAATGACTATTTATTAAGTCAAGCTAAACTGATCTCAGATGGTTTTTACAATAGTGTTAGCATGTAAAGCTATAGTCGGGTTGAGTCTTGGCATTTCAATATTTTGCTGAGAAATCAGATGAGTTTGAGCTAAATTGAACTTTTAAACGAGTCAAATATCTAGTTAATATAAGTCAATGGTATCATCTACAATATCAGACCTGGAAACAAGTGATGAGCATTTTAATTTCTGCATGCATGTAGGTACGAATGGAGATGCTTTTCCTCCAAACCTTCCCGGTTCCCTGTCAAGAATAACGATGCACATAAGGTAGGTTTTCATTTTTTTACCAAGTTATATTATCTGTTGAATCAATGTCTTACATTATCGTAATATTTTCCTTCTTTTTTTTACCCTACTCTTCTCTTGTTGATTTTTTGTTTCTGTCTGTTAATAACAAATCTTCTTAGCAAGGCAAAAGGAAAAATTACATGCATGAAAGTATATAATTATACTTGCTAAACTGGTTAGCTTTTAGCAGTGGTGAAAGGAAACTGCTAGCTGACAGAGAGGATATAAAAGTTGTAGTTTAGACTTTAGAGGCAGTTTAAAACATAAAGTAGAAAGCCGCCCTATTTAGGTTGTTGAGATTGAAGGAGGAAGGAAGATTTCATCTACGAGCCACTTGCATTGAACTGACTGACTTCCCAACTTGAATTGCCTACCGTCCCAGACAGGATAAAGCTAGACATAGGTTGTCTCATCTATAGCTTTAGCTGTACTAGGTGGTGCCTTCTCCATTCGCTCGGAAGGAAAGCACTAACTTGAAGTACTTTTACCAAATGTGCTTTCCAGGAAGTGAAAGGGAATGTCGAATTCAAAAGCACCTACCTTATGTTTAGGTGTGTTGGTTCTCTGCTAAAAGCCTAATTAATTTATGCTGTTAATAACAAATCTTATTAGCAAGGCAAGGGAAAAAGTACATTAAAGAATTATTGATATGCTTTCTAATGTAAGATAACAGATACTGCATTAATTTACCTTCCAAGGAAAAATACTAAAATGGTCCATTTACTCTTGGTTATGTTTCATTTTAGTCCTTGTACAAAAATGGTCTGAATCTTAGCTGGTACACGGTGATCCTTATCTTTGTTGACAACTTAATGAATCATCAGTATCATGACAACAAAATTTATCTGATAAATTGCAGCCTGTACATCGCATTCTCTTACCTCAATATATCTCACTTGCGAGACCCCTGGCTAAAGGTTCCCCAGGCGGACTCTTCTACCGACTCGTTTGACAATGATGATGCTGTGACAAGCCTTGCCCCCCAGTTTGCTGTCAAGAAACATAATGCTTATAATGTAAGGTTCTTTTTGTAATTATAAAGGCTTCTCCTTGGACTGATTTTAGAACACACTTGTTTAAGGGTTATTTCTAACTATCACAGAAAATGAAGATGATAACTTGTTAATTGTATACCTTATAAGATGAGATTGATTGAGATTAATGCCAGGTCTTAAAAGCCACACAAAAGTTTATTAAAAATTATTTCATCTTTACTTGATAATTCTAAGAAGCAAATTCTAAAAATATAATGTCCAAAGTTAAATTCTAAGAATTAGTTTATATCAACAAAAACTTGCGTAATAATCTTTAAGTATTACTTCAAAACCTTTCATGCATGTAAACTACACAACGGTAACACTTATTATACCTTTCAGCATATAATACACAGCACACACATGTATATATTATTACGGCCAGGTAATTGTAGTATCAATTAGAATAGTAGACTTACCATGCCATATCCACCTCCATTAGCCTGTCAGGTGCTTAAAGTTCGTTCTGAATATCAATCATAAATAAGCATACTGAGGACGATTGTAGTTCTTCCGAGTCTATTAAATCTCTTACTTCTAGTTGATGGATACAAACTTAAAAAGAGGAACTATCCAGTTATGCTCTTTACCACCTCTAAAACCAATGTTATCGGGTAATATATACTATCAACTTATAAATACAATTTATAAATTGACATGTCAAATGAATCTTTTTATGGAGGGAGTTTTTATTAAGATTTTCTGTCTTGCACCGCCCCTAGACTACAGTACACACCAAAAGGTCAATTCCCAAACAGAAAAGCTGCAAAGTTTCTGATACCCACATGTGAAAAGGTCAATTATTGGTAACCTTTTCCCATTAACAAAATCAAAACTCAAAGTTTAGGTTGTAATTTGCATTTCTTTCTTTTTCATTTGTTAATTAATGAACTCATTATAGTACGTATGACTCTGTTTGATATATTTTATTTTTAAAAATATATATTTTTAAATATATTTATTTTAATTAATTTTTTTTTTAAAAAAAATTTATAATTTGACTACAATATACTTTTAACTTATTTTAAAAAATTAACCAATAAATATGTTTTTAAAAATAAAAATTTATTTATATTAATATAGTATGATATTTAAATTATTTAAAAATAAATTTGTTAAACAAGACCTGTCTACTCAAAACTAGGACATAGTAATTAAAAAATATTGGGAGTAATTAATGAACACTTTTCACTACAGAGTCCACATTTCATTAATCAATAATATTAATACATTTGCTGCTTTACATTATGTTATAGTTTAAAAATCAAAATTTATATTCGGTGAAATTTTTAGGAGAAATAGGAAATAAATTAAAAATGGGCACTAGAGAAAAATTAACATAAAGCAAAGTGAAAGCATAGCCAAACCATTACAATTTCAGTAACACGTGTCCTCTTTGTGGGAAAGAGGTACTAGTTGTGATGCACGTTAGTAGCATGTAAAGTCGCAAAAAGAGGTGCAAGCTGTGATGCTGCCTCTCCGTTGGTTGCACTAGGACTATTCAACCGATTCACGTGGCTAATACACGCAAAGATGGAGTTTTTTTTTTTTTTTTTTTTTTTATCCGTTCCACAAAAATTATAATTATTTGACTTTTTATGAATATTAAAAAAAATATTTAATTATAAATAAATTATTTAAATTATTCTTAATAATATTATAATTTAGATAGTCAAAAAATAATTAAAATAATGAGATATAATATTAATATTATAATAATAAATGCGATGGACCATAATATTATAATAGTAAATGAAGTGTTGTACCATATTTCATTAAGTAAATATAATTTAAATAAATTATATTATTAAATTTTTCAAAAAAAAATTACAATTTTAATAAAATGTTCAAAAAATGAGAGTGTTGTAATTTTAATAATAAGGAGGGAGTCTTAATATAAGGTGGGTCCCGCTTGGGATTCTTCTTCTTTCTTTTCAACTAATTACCAAAATGCACATAAAATTTAGATTTATAGTAAGTAATATTTAATTATGCACTTGTTCCTGGTTCCGCTTACGATTTTTGGAGCTATTAAATAAAGGACATTTTCGGAGTAAGCTAGCCAGGTTAACCAAATGGGACTAGTGCCAGCTAGGGTATGGGACAAGTATGTCATGGCATAACAAACATCCGAAAGAACGAGTGGGCCCTCTATGGCATCTTTGATGCCTTAAATTTAAATAATTTTTATTTTAATTAAGGGGACACAAGAGATACAAAGATGTAATTAATATAATTAATATTTTTAACAATTTTTTTATTTTTATTTTACAAAATAATGTAATTTTTTTTTAATTTTAATTATGATATATCTTATAAAATATATCACATTATATTTATATTTTTTTATTATTATTTTAATTTAATTTAATTTTAAAATAGAGAGAATATATGTTTAAACTACAACATATAATAATACGAATGTGTATCAACTATTTTTAACTAGTATCAAATTATATTCCTATATACCATATTATTTCAGAAAATAATATTCTAGACAGTAAGTAAATATTATAGAGACTACAATCCCAAAATCTTAACACCAAATCATGATCGAAATTGGCCGCAAAGTCACAGAAATTAATAAGCATTTACGCGAAAAGTCGATCGAAAGTGCAGAGTTATTGAACTAGACATGCTGAATGAAACAAAACAGTTGAAGAAGACGATTGATTTAGAGGTTGATGCCAGTGACCATCAACTCTGTGGCCACCACTGCCTCTCCCTTTTGATGGACAAAATCAGACCCTAAATGGTGATCAAAACTCGTGTTAAAATTACGGATTTACTCTAACCCAACTGATTAGACCCACCAAAACGGAGCCTTAATTTAACCCCATCACACCTGATTTTGGTCTTCAACCTCCTCCCTCGGCTCGACTGCCATGGAAACCAGCAGCAAGCTTTCGGGCTCAACCACATCTCAAACTTTATGTATATAATCCGACTCTAAGGGCGGCATATAATCCGACTCTAAGAGGGCTAACAAACATTATTTCGTTTTGGCATTTAACCCCATCTCGCCGGATTTTGGTCTCCAACTTCCTCCCTCGGCTCCACTGCCATGTAAACCGGCAACGAGCTTTCGGGCTCAACCGCATCTCAGACATTCGATTTCTGTATATAATACGACTCTTAAAGGCGGTATATAATCCGACTCTAAGAGGGCTAACAAACATAATTTCGTTTTGAGCGGACTGCCAGAATTTATTCCAAATTATGTTTGAAACTCTTTGATTTTTCAGAATGCAATTTTAACCCGACCCAATTTGTGACATTTTATTGTTCCTACATCCACACCTACGGTCCACGTGGCTTACCTAGATGACATGTAATTTCCTCCTGAACATATAAATTATTTACATGACACTTGTGGAATGTTTGACTAGTAGAATAATGAGTTTATACTATTTTTGATGTATCAAAAAAAAAAAAGAAAAAGAGTTTATACGATTTTTGAGTTCAATAACCAAAATAAAAATTAAATGAGTACAAAAGTTAATAAAATATTTTTTAAAAAAAAAAAAAGATACGTCAGTCAATATTTTTTTTATTTTAAAAAAATTTAAAAATATTGATATTAAAAATTATATTTGATTAAAAAATAATTATTTAAATTATTTTTATATTATAAATATAATTTTAAATAATTTTATAATGATCAAAGTGGTAAATTATAATATTATTATAATGATTAAAGTAATTAATTATAATGTTAGAGTGATTGTTGAAAAAATGAGTTAATATTTGATAATATAAAAATAAATTCTATAATTATCTTTAATTTTTTTTTAAAAAGTATTATATTTAATTTAAAATTAAATTATATATTTTTTTTTGAAAGGAATTGAGTATTACGTTTCTGAATCGAGTGGAGATGACATGAAACGTTAAAAAGGGTCCACTTTTCTAACGCCTATCCACTGTATAAAACTTCTAAACGTTATTCTTCTTCCTTGTGTTTCGAGCCTTTAATAATCCCTCTTAAAGTATATTATTACTAGTATAATTATATCAAATATATTATTAATTATTAAAAATATTTAGTTATTAAAATTTAATATATTTATATATAATATAATATATAATATATTTTTATAATTTATATATTAATTTTATAATATCATATTTATTTCTGTAGTCCCAAAACCATGTCACTTTCATATTTCATCCCAATATACCAGCAGTAAATTGTCGCCGGAAGGTCCAATGCAGCGGCGGCGCTTTATCGGAACAGTGTTTCTCGGTGGTTAGGCAGCATAAGAAAGATTTTCATCCGTAGACGTTGTCAAAATAACATGCTGCTATGTTCGAACGATGGAGATTACGACTAACCAATTTGATTGACTGGTCCAAAATCGAATCATATGTACGAACCATCTTCGAGGATCTGTGGCTTTTTTTCCGGAGAATTCTTGGTGTTCAAATAGTCAAAGATGATGGATGATGACCTGGGTGTTTCTTGATTTTGATATTTTATTTTTCTTAATTTGAAAGAAGTAAAATAGCTCCAAAGCGGTGGAGTGAAGAATATGTTCGAATATCGATGAAAGAGACGGGAAAATTAGGAGCAAAACCTTGGGGTCCACCTCTTTGATTGATTCAATTTGTGTGACCACGTTTAAAGTTCTAAATAATTCATCGTTTTTAAAAGTATATTTTCTTAATTTATAAAATTTAAATATTTTAAATTATTTCTTTCAGAATAGAGATTCTGTAAAATTTGGTTAAAAAATGATAAGGCAATATTTAGTGAATGTATTTTATTTAAAAATCTATAATTTTATATTTTTTTTTTTTGTATTTAAAAAATATTACATACAATTTATATCAGACCCCTAGTCCGGGTGCCGTTCAATCTAACTTATCAGCCCACCGTACGTCCGTACGCGCGACCGCAAAGTCAAAAAGTATATGCACAGTAATGAGCGGTACCTTGTTATTCTTTTTTATTCATTTCAAATTTGATGATAAAATATAAAAAAATAATTTTTTTTAAAAAATATTACTTCTATTAAAAAATTAATAATCTCAAGCGTATATATCATATTTGAAATTCAATTATAAATTCATATTACTTAAAAGTGAGACAATTTGGTAGAAATTATAATTTACTTGATAAAAATAATAATTTCCTAAAATAAGTTTTTCATCTTTGCTTTCGCACAATTCTCACCTATCTCCTTCTTACTTCTTTCACTCAGAATACTTAAATTTTCAAGTCATGATATCTCTGTTCATAAAAAATAATTTTAAAAATCATTATTTTTATAATATTTATAATTTTAAGGTAAATAGAGTAATTATTTTAGAATGCATATTTTAACATAGTTAACATGATTCATGTTAGGTTAAATTTCCAAAGGATCATAATACAATTGATAAAGTAAAATTTTTCAAAAATTAATTGCAAAATTAATGTAAAGCCCAAATTTTGTAATTTTGCTCTAACAACTGATATATAAATAGTCCAGATCCATTTGCTGTACAGATATTACAGGTAGCAGGGGTGGAGCCACAATTTCACGTCACTTGGGACGTTAATAATTAATATTTCATTTGTTTTGAAAATAATGAGTCATATAAAATAAAATTATAAGAAAATTTGATATTCCAGTGGAGTTAACTGTACCTAACAAATGACAGGAAGTACTTCGTAAATCAATAAAATCATTGAAGCGATATGTTTTTTGATATAAAATTATATTATTTTAGAGTATTATCATCATAAAATTTTACAACTTCTATTCTAATTCAATTGTCTTAATTGATTTTTTTTTTTTTTTAATCAAAGTTAACAATTTTAGAATAAAAATATTTCACTATTTATTGTAAATATAGCCGCAAAATCATGATGTTCGTAGAGTACATAAAATTTACTATTACTATAAAGGAGGGAGGGGTGCAAAGACAACCACGAGATTCACCTATAGGCAGCCAACCTTGGCTTGAATGGGTTTACTTAGCTAGCAGTATTATGGAAGCGCGCTCTTCGATGCAAGCTAGCTTGGCCTCTCCCTACCAGGAGGTTGGTAAGAACTAAGGAACAATGCCCCCCTGACTTTAAGTGGACCTACCAGCGCAGCAACTGGACGAATGGACCGAAGCTCCACCCCTAGTTACCTCAGAAGCGTCTATCAAGTATTGTGCTTTCAAAAATTTGTATATATATATATATATATATATGTAAATAATTATTGATGTTAAAATCATTAAGATATTGTACAATATACATGAAATTTTTTAAGATCTCCAAAAACCATATTTTACACATTTATGAAATTCTAATTTTCAACTGGAGACATGATATCATTATATTTTATTTAGAGAATTCATGGTTGCTGAATAAAAATCAAGGAGATGAAACAAAAGGGTGAATTTTACATAAAGGCGAGATGGAAAGGAGAGTAACTAGTGAGATTCTGCCCTAGAGAGTCCCTTGTTTCTAATTTTACAAAGGGTATTTTAGTCGCTTTATCAATTTTTGGACGTGCAACTATCACTCGACTTTCAGCATCCAAGATTAAAAGGCTTCAACTTTCACAAATTGTATCATTAAGCTTCTGGCCTCTAAAATCTCCTTCATTCTCGTCATTTGCCTGTAAAACTCAAAACACAAATATGCAGCCGTAAGCAACCTCATCTCCCCAACATAAGCCATTATATTTTTTGCCCTTTTCTACTTCAATGGGAAATACGAATCGCACATATATAAGAGAGAAAATAAACTTAATAATAATGGTTAAAGTCAATAATAATTGTTATTTTTGTCGTAAATGGATTTTTATTTTTGTCCAAACGTAATGTCAATCAATTTTATTGTTCAAAAAGTTTGATAATCACTAATGTTCTAAAAATCGTTAGACATTGAAAGAAAAACCTAGCGTCTAGATGGAGTATTCGAGTATGAACATATTAATTAGATTTAGAGGGTCTAATTCTTATATGAAGATTAATGAAGTCTAAATAAAAAGTTTTAGAGTACTGATAATCACTTATTCAAACATAATTAAATTTTGAGAAAAGGATACGTGTTTTTATTTTGTGGAACAACCTTATGAATGTAAGTAGCAACTATGACATTTTTTGTGAAATATTATTACAATAATTATTGGAGATTTACTAATTGATGACATTAGATATGGTGTTTACACATTACCTTAGGAGTCATTTTCATTGACATTTCCTTCTCCAAATTGCCCCTCTGAGCTTCAGCTGAAGAAGAAATGGGCTGTGCATGGACGTTCTGATGCAAGCCCGCTATCATCATCTTAATCTCATCAAACGCAGTAGCCATAATCTTCTCAAGCTCCATCACTCTCCGGTTCATCTCTACAAACTTCTTGTTTGTAGCCTCATTGTCCTTCTCCAGAGCTTCATTCATCTCATGTAACCGAGCTTCCTGAGCCCTCAACCTCTCATCAATCACCTTAAACTGAGTTTCGTTCACCATGATTGACTTCGCAAGGCGAGAATCAACCTGCCGCGCGTCATTCCAGTTTTTAGTTTAGGATTTGGAAGCCCAATAGGGCAAGAATTTAAAAAGCAATAGCCCGTAGTCTATAGCCCAATACCATGACAAATGGGAGATACAAAGATTCCCATTTTTCAAAATTCAGTAAACTTCATTTAACCTTTCCCCTTATTTGAATAACAATATTAATATTTGCTTAAAGATATAATTAACTACTTGTCAGCTAAGAGACTCACAAAAATAAAAAATAAAAATAGGCAACTAGTAATGCAACAGTTGCCTAGCATGCTTCGTAAATAATTTTTGTAAAAAAATAATTGGAAAATTGTTTAGAGAAGAATGTAATGGAGAAGGTGAACCAAACCTTGGTGAAGGTCAAGGCAACGGAAATCTCGCCGGAGTAGCGCTTATCTGATCGGACGACTCTATATTTCTGAGGTCCAAAATCTAGCTTTCCTTCCTCCATCCCTAATAATAGTACATCCTTTATATAAATCCTACATAATAATATATATATAGAATCCTGACAATATGTTATTACAATCCAAAAGAAAAATTAACATATACTTGAGTTGTGTCAATTACACCAAAAAAAAATAAAAAAAAATTGATATTTTAAAATGTGAGTACCACATTTAAATATCAAGTCACAAATTTATAATTAGTTTATCATGAAAAGAATGATTGTCAACTCATCAGTTTGTCTCGGATCAATAGATAAAATCGTGGATATATCAATTCCCAAATCCCAGCAATTAATAAAAACTATAAAAATCAATATTCATAAGTTTATACAATTTACTTTGTCTGGCCGACGGATTTAACGGAGGAGAATCGATGCTTGTCCATGATACGAAATATGAGCTTATCGTTGGTGTGATCTTGTTCACCTTCATACTCCACATTGAACCTGAATTTCTCATCCCATACATGTTTTTTTCCTTCTTCTGAATATTCATTCCAAATATTTTGTTAATTACTTTATGGAGAAAACTATTTTCCTAGTATAAAGTAATAAAGTGCTCTTATTTAAGTAGAATATGTCCAATCAGCTTTTAGGAAAATAAATAAATAAATAAAACTGAATACAAAGAGGCAATCTTTGTGGGGGCAGGGAGTAATACAGAAGTAACTAAAGTAATAACTCCATAAGGTCCCTATAACTTTTTCTTATATGATCGGTCGAGCTTACGGGGTGTGATGGACTTTCCACACAAATATATGTGGAGCCTTATTCAGCAAAAACGTGTGATGAGATCTCAAAATCATTTTACAAGATTCAAGGTTCATATTTTGATTTTAATGATTAATTTTCATACCATAATAACATTTGATAGTTTTTATATGAGTATCAGTCATTATTATTAATAGCAGATAACTCATCCGCTATTAATAACAGCGAATAATTGTCTTATTAAAAATTATCATATGCTATTGTAAGTGATGGAAAGAAATGACTCAGACTCACATAATTGATATTTGAATGGTGGATTCTACGTGAAATATTTAAGAGTTCTCATAACACATTCTATTGAATAAGACGCTTACATCGATATACATATCTCGTAAATTAACAATTTTACTTGTAAAAATATACTAGCATAATTAATACAAGTAGAGGGTATGGAGAATAGATAGGGTAACCTACCTTTAGCCACACAACTAACATTCTTTTGGCTTCCATATTGAATCAGAACGTATAGCTTCCCTCTATGAAAACATGGATGGTAACAATTTAAGCAGCCTGGGAAAAATTAGAAAACAATATTTGAGCAAAAAACTGAAAAACATGAAATAACTACGAAATGAAAAATCGCGAGAGCTCCCATGGACTATTTACTTACTACACAAGCTTCTTTTTTTGAGCTCTTCGGCATCCACCAACGAGACCTCTAGTATACCACTTGCCATTTCTATCTCTGAGAATATATATATATATATATATATATATATATATATATGTTGTGAGAAGCTCTTGTAAACAAATAAAGCTGAGAAGAAAACTTCAGGGCCGGGATTTCAGTTCAAAATTGTATCAGTGAAGATTCATAATGGATTCAGTATGTACCTATATATATCTATACATCTACATCTATATTTATATATGTGTGTTTGTATATCTATACATCTACATCTATCTATCTATCTATCTAT
>JAUMHB010028689.1:0-13028 GCA_032359685.1 Pittosporum tobira | reverse complement strand
TCTATACATCTACATCTATATTTATATATGTGTGTTTGTATATCTATACATCTACATCTATCTATCTATCTATCTATCTATCTATATATATATATATATATATATTAAATTACACAAGTATCAATTTCTAAATGAGTCTGGGAATTATCTTCTAAATTCCGGTGCAGAAGTCGTCTTTATATGAACAATTTGTATGTTATTTAAGAAGAAAAGAATAGTCTTAACAAACAGCGCGTTACATAAATAGATAACTTCCAGTAAGATGCATGGATATTTATGTCGTTTTATGAACATGAACGCACTCCGTATTATAATGCATATCAACCCCCAGAACCGTTACTTACTCCAATACATAAAACAGAGTTACCTCTTGCCTGTGTTCGTTTTAAAATTCAGATTTTCTGTTCTATTCTTTGCTCAATTCTCTAATTCATTCTAATCAAATGGTCATTTGTGTATTGCTCGAATAATTTATTAAATATTAAATAAAATAAATAAATATAGATAACTGTTAGATTATAATGAAATAGATTATAGAACACAAAACGAAACAGAAGATTTGAATTCGTTCTTTTATTTGGCCTAAGTCTAGACTCTGGAGGCACGTAAAAATTTTAACATTCTTTTTATTTTATTTTTTAATTTTAAAAAAGTCTCATTTGTCTTCTAAGAAATATGAGGAGAAATAGAAAAATACCTTCAAGTTTACCGTACAATTAATATATTATTATTGCACAATTACTGGAAAAAGTCGCTGATTATTTTCGTAATACATAATGAAATAAAACATATATTTAATTTCATAAATTATGTATGAACAAGAATATTCATTATGGAATTTGGCATACTAGAAAGCTAAATTCAACTACATACCGCGTTAATTTTTAAATTCAAAATTAAATTAATTTGGAGTAAGTCAGATGACACACATTTTTAATTAAAAAATGATAAATATTATATTACTCCCACTTCAATTTATTTAATAGATATTGGAGCAGTTCGGATTCCCACTATGAATTTCACCATGTGCTTTGTAACATCTATTCCTATTTATTCAGATCTTCACGTTAATTTAGGCTTCATTGAAGAAGAGACGAAACTTCTTAGTGATGTTTAGGTGCAATTTATTTGTTTATTTCTTTATTAAAAATGGGTGGTTTTAGTAGGATTATTTTATGGGTTTGGTACGAAAAAGATAGCAGTTCAAACTAGTGAAATTTGAACCTAAAGGACAATATAAATGTTTCTTTAATATGTGAAAATTAACCTTCTATAAATAAACCTACCGGTATAATTAAGAACATCTTGTGGACACTTAATAAATTAACTTCAAGTGTGTAAATCCCTCCCTCAGTCCCCAAAAAGATATCTAAATTTCCTCCCTCCCCTTTCCTCCTCCTCCCCCCCTCCACAACACCACACCCCCCCAACCCACCCACACCCCAAAAAAAAAATAATAATAAAAATAAAAATTGTCTCAAGATAGTAGTAAAAGAAAAATAAGATAAAATGGTTATTTTGCCCTTTTGTGCCTATCAAATCCCTGTAGCTCGTCTGTGGAACATTTTCCGGACAAGATCAAAGCCTAATCATATTCATTGCGAATTTGTGACCAACTCCCCATAAACAAAAACTGTATATTTCTTTTTAACAAAAATTAGAGATATTTACAACATGAATCATCTTAGATAAAGAATCAAGTACGAGATCAGAGAAAACTCATTTGCCACATCAAAAAAAATTCAGTAATTTTTATCTAAGCCTAATGAGGGGAAGTCGAAGGTCTTGGATAAGCAGTCACTCCAAGACCTTCATTGATTCTGCAGGACCTCGGTTCACCATTTTTGACTCTGTCTTTTGAGTCCTGAAGTTGCTCTAAAGCTGTCACCACCTCATCCATATTGGGCCTCAACTTGGGCTCCATGCATAGGCATTGAAGAGCAAGGCTAGCTGCCTTCAGGGCCCGGGCCAATGAATACTGGCCTTCAAGACGGGAATCTAGAACACGAAAGATTCTGCGTTTGTTGTTCAGGCAAGGCTTAGCCCAGTCCACCAGGCTGTGCTCCCCAGTAGGCCGGTTTTTGTCTATTGCTTTTTTACCAGATAAAATTTCTAGTAGAACAACTCCAAAGCTGTATACATCACTCTTGGCAGTTAAGTGACCTTCCCATGAAAAATGGCAATAAATGATCAGATAAAAAATTATCACTCCAATAACTAATAATGAAACTGCGATTGGTTTTTATTTATTTGG
The DNA here is from genome assembly GCA_032359685.1 of Pittosporum tobira. Lineage (NCBI taxonomy): Eukaryota > Viridiplantae > Streptophyta > Magnoliopsida > Apiales > Pittosporaceae > Pittosporum > Pittosporum tobira. The sequence goes on along the minus strand of JAUMHB010028689.1, from coordinate 10,774 downwards.
CATTGAAAACAGATACAAGAGAACTAGCTTATCAAGGCATGTGACACCTGGCAATAGGATCATGTAATGCCCCTGGACCAATTGCACTGGCCCACGTGTACCAACCAAGCATGCCACAGACCTGGCTCAAAACCATGGTATTAGGTACCACATAGTTAGTGGAGTTGGACTTATAAGGTCAACTAACTTCTCTGTTCGTTCCTGAAGTCAGACTCTTTCTACACGTGGACCGTGCTATTACAGGTCATGGTTTTATTGTTTCATCAAATTATAATATAAACGTGAATGTCATCTAACAAAGATCAGCTTTATCATAGAAGTCCTCAACATATTAATGAAGTCCCAAGAAAGTTACCTTGTTCTTAGTATAATAAAGTATGTCCCATTATTTAATGAAGTTCCGATGTCGAATAACTTTGAAATGTGTATGGCACACACATCTTTTTATCACACAGAATATTCAGGTCTAGAGGGAAGCATCACTAGAAAAGGTATCATCTTCCTTAAAATTGGTATTAATATATGTATAGTTGCTAAAAAAATCGACATTCAGGTAATGTAAAAGCAGTAAACAGATGTGGAATATACCTGTTGACAGATACTCTGGAGCAGCATATCCATAGGTCCCCATGACCCTGGTAGAAACATGGCTTTTATCACCAGTTGGCCCATCTCTTGCCAAGCCAAAATCAGAAAGTTTCGCATTGAAATTCTGAGAATTTAATGCGGAAAACAAAATATGAGAGCAAGTTACATACAAAAAGCAGAAAGTCACTCATGTTTTTGAAAGTATATACCGAGTCCAGCAGGATATTAGAAGTCTTGAAATCCCTATAGATAACCTGGATTTCTGCACTGTGAAGAAAGGCCAGTCCTCTAGCTGCACCAAGAGCAACTTTCATTCGTAGGCCCCACGAAAGCGGCTGAAAGTATGAGCCTCCTGTTTCACAAAGAATACTTAACTTCGAAAAAAAATAAGCACAAAAGCATAAAAGTGGCACTCCATAAATAAATACGGGACAACTTACTCCTGAACAAATGATTCTCCATGCTCCCCTTTGGCATAAACTCATATACCAAAAGTCTGTGATCATCCTCTAAGCAGTAACCAATCAATTTCACAAGATTAGGATGTCGCAGCTGGCCAAGATAGTTGATTTCTGCCTGTCGAACCAAGGATGTAACAGAAAATTAGACACTGCTCAAATTTCCAACTATACAAAAATATACTTCATTCCACAAAATATACAAAGCTGAAGGAAATAACTTTATCCCATGTTTACACCTAAATATAATGAGCGTTCAGTTATTCGTGATAGCATGATGTGAAATTGGGAGGTTAAGCTTGAGAAATTTGTGAAATTTTATACTACGATTCTCCATAAAACAGGAACACTTCTTGCAGAACAATTTTTTTTTCTTTTTTTACGAATGGGACTCTTTATGTGGAACGGAGAGAGTGGAAACGAAGGTTTAGCAGTTCTACTTACCAGCCATTCCTTGTGCCCCTGTAACCCTTCTTGGTTCAGCCTCTTTACGGCTATGACTATACTGTTCCCAGGCTTTGAAGCGGCAAATGACTGTTCATCAACCCATCCTTTGAAAACAGAACCGAAGCCCCCTTCTCCTAGTACACTATCAGGACGGAAGTTTCTGGTCGAATTTCTAAGTTCGGTGTACGTGAAGCTCTTTAAATTGGAGGACTGCAAGATCTCACCCTCACTCCGAGGAGTCACAAGTATAGATGTTGATGAACCTTTGCTAATGGAATTACTAGTATCATTCCCATCTGTGCTTACATATTTAGAATCCTCACCTATATAAAATCCAACTTTAACCATGGAGAAGCATACACTAAGGAAAAATAGGCAAATAATGCAAACAATAATCCCTCCGTTCCACAAAAAGAGCTCCTTTTAAAGGATATATGTTCATCACATGTTTATCCATAAAAGTAAACAGTGGTGGTGACATTAAAATTCAATTGTCCTGGCTTGAGGATATTGTGTCAATATTACCATCAACCAGAATAAGACTCTCTCCATGGAACGGAGGGAGTATATGTTTTCTACATGGAATTTACATTTCCCATCTACAACATCAATTCCTCATATCATTATCAACACAATGTCCAGCAGAAGCACAAAAAATGAATAAATTACGCACTAATTCTCATTTCCCCTTCAAATATACGACTTTACATATTATTCTGGTAAAACAAAAATATCTGGACCACCAAAATAGAATTGCCCGGATGAACATGTAACCACAATGTTGATTATATGCATGCAATTATATAGGAAAGTAATATAGACTCCTACTAAATCAACATAATTATTTTTCCAAGTCTTAGCTTAACCTAAATTTCATTTCTTTTTTTTTTTTTTTGGCAAAATAGCTTAACCTAAATTTCATGATAGAAGTAGAACAAAGTAAGCCAACATAGACATCAACAACTTAAACATGCTACAAATCAATGACTAGCTTGACCTGAGCTTCCTATATTTAAACACAGTAAAAAAAATTAAAAATCATTTGCTATATTGCTTGATTCTTGACCAAGTAAAAGTATGTGTTTGTCTAATTAATACACACATAGGAAACGAAAAGTGAAAGTACCTGTATGAAATTGGCTCTGGACCTTAATTTGAAGGCTGAAGCAAACCCCCATCAAAGTAACCAAAAGTCCAAAACCCTTGAAAAATTCTTCGAATAATTCAGAAACAGAAGACCTTTCCCTTCACACCCAAAAGTGAACTTTCCGAAATCCCAACAATTTAGGTGCTGGGCTGCCAAACACCCACCCCTCTCACTCTGCAAGAACTGAATGGAAAATCACTTGAAAAGTTACCCAGCTGAAATTGAAGTGATTCTTTGAAAAGGGCAATGTTTGGATGCTGAGCAAATGATGATATGATGAAGAAATAAAAGTGAAAGATGAGACTTTCTGTTGCTACGGATTTTGGTGGAGCCTGGTGAAACCGCTGATGAAGCATAGAAGGTTGACTTGGCCGTTTCCACTTAGTGTCTTTTATTACTTGTTTTGGCAAACAAGAGTTTAGTTTTGTAGTATCAATTCGAGGATTAATGAGTATAAACAATAACTAAATTATCTTTTGATTGAAGTTTAAAATAAACTTCGGGTGCTTAATTTTTAGCAGTTGGATTACTATGATGGGAATATTGCATATTGGAATCTAGATGATTAGTCAAATCTAAGCCAATTTAGAGGCATTATCTTGAGAATAATAAGTTGTTGGACTTACGATTAGAGAAGTGTTTTTTTAACACTATTTTAAAATTATAACATAATTCTAATTAATCACCGATTAAATTCTAAATCATTCTATAATATTTAAAATAATTAAATAGTTAAGATCGATTAATTTTATCTATGCTCGATTCAGTGTTACTTGATTCGCGGTACGCTTTGGTACGCGATACAGATACTGGTACGCGGTACCCTAAAGTATCGGTACGCGATTCATTGAGAGTAAACTTAGTAGATATACTATTTAGATTATCTATATTCTAATGTTTTTTACCATGTCCATATTATATACTCATAATCTTTTATATTTATGTAAAACCATAATATTTGTCAATAAACATATATATATATATCTATATATTTTGTTTGACAATTTAGTAGTCATAATAATATAACTAATATTGTTTTAATTATCTCTAAATCACGCTTATTTATAGTATATAAATGAGTTCGCTCAATATTTAGAACTAATACGTGAATCTACTACGAATCGGTTCGTGAGAATTGATTCACGGTTCGCTTGATGACCTAGAAAATCCGGTAACTCTAGTTCGATTAGTATCCGACTGCTATTGTTTAGGAGCTATACTCTCATTCTGTTGTCTAAATCCATTTACCGATTTTTCAAAAACTATGTTTAACACATGAAAGTTCTTGGAGGTCTACACTTCAAAGGTTATGGTTACTACTAGTATGGAATTATGACTTACTATAATGTGGTACTTTGTTGGAGTTATGAGTTATAAGCCTAATAGCTAATATTAAGGTATTGAGATTTTTTTTCTTGTGAGAGGTTTTAGGTTCGACGACAAGTTTAGTATCCGCAAGCGAAGAATTTTGGAAAAATTATGCTTGTTTCGAGTTTGCTAAGAATGTAGTTTAGATTCGAAGACAAGTTTAGTATCTGCACATTGAGAAGTCTACCTGTTTCGAATTTGCTAAGAATGTAATGTAGTTCTTTATGGTTACATCCTCTCGAAAAATTATGCCGACATAAATTTTGAAGTTAGTTATCGGTATGGTCGATCCGAAACACTTCGGACAACAATATATCTATGAATTAGATATTTCTTTATTACATCCAGAATTGACAAGCCTTTAGTGAACAACTGAGATTAAGAAGGTAAGAGTGGCTTCTCTTAATAGAATATCGGTTGTTAGCAGTCCTTCCGTGCGGAGATAGATAGCATCACTTATTTTTCCTTTTTATGTGAGACTCTTTTTCCCATTATTGATATTATCTAACTTATTATTATGGATCTTAGGTTCGAATCTCTCTCACATCACATAGTAAGTAAAATTATTTTTTCCTCTAATTAATTTAAATAGAGCAGTTATTCCTCTTTAGGTCGAACTATTTTTCTCGTATTTGACCCATGTTATGGGTTTAATTGTATGGAGTCTTGTCTCCTTATCAATTGAAATTTCTGACTCATTATTAATATTATGAAATTATGATGTTCTTATAGTATTTAAACATTGGTTGATGTATTTGTAAATATGGTAGAATAATTATCACCACTCACTCAACCTACTCAAAATATTAAAAATAAAAAATAAAAAAAATCAGCGTAAAAATAATCAATTAGGATTTTGGCATTTAGGTAATTAAATTGATTTTATTTTTTTTTACTTTTTTTTTTCATTATCACGGTTTATTGTTGTACTTGCTTGCTCCATCTATTTGTTTATTAATCATCACGGTTTGTTGTGCTTACATGTGCACAATAATTGATCCTGTATTTTTTATTTTTTATTATTTTTTTTTTTGGGGTTTTTTATAGGTGCATGAGTGAGCAGAACTGATGAGAGGCGGAAACTGAGTTGAGGATAAGAAAAAAAAAAATTGGAAGTTGTGGATTTGACCATCCGGCAGCAGCCATGAATGTTCTGCATTATAATTATACCATGCAAGGTTGTAGAATTAATATTTTTAGATAAAATAATATTATTTTATTAAAAATATTGATTTTAAAAAATATAATATAATGTATTTATATTATTTTTTTATTTAACAAGTGAAATTTTATATGTTGTTGAAATTTCTGATGGGCAGAAAGGGATACGAGATAAAATGACTGGGTTGCAATATTATGAAAATCTCCATTGAGGCTACTTTTTTTCTTGTGTGTGTATTTATATGTACATTATTTTTTGTTTACAAATTAGAGGTAAATAAGAAATTTTAAAACCATATTGTGCCTATAACCCCACATACATCTAAAAAAATCTCCGTCATATTTATTTACGTTGGAGTCGAAATTAAAAGATCTTTCCCGAGTTAGCCTATAACGTAGAGTTGCACTAATAATTCATTGTGCATGAGACTCGAAATCAAACAAATATAAATTTTGAAAGAGTTTTTTTCTTGTATTTATTTGCTCTCAAAATTAATTTTTATTGACGTAAAACGTAAAAATTAGCTCTTTAATTGACCCGATTAGAGATGAACAATAGAGAGGGTAATGAACATGATGATGTACACTTTTATTTAATTATTTCTACAAAAATATATGTTATTATTTTCTTGATACTCAAGCCAATAATGTATAAGCATTAGCACAAATCAAGATTCAACAAACATGAAAGATAATTTTGTTCAATGGATATGCTGAGACAACGTAAGCAACATGGCTGCTAAGGATAACGCTATCATCACTCTTTGACTTCCTGCAGAATTTTGGTCTTCGCTTGGTCCTACAAAATTAATGAAAGTCAAAATTAATTGACAAAAGAATCTTGTATATATATAATTATTCGTTTCATTAGATTAATTAAATCAATTGTAACCACCCTTTGAAAATTTACATTACTCGTATTTAGTTAGCTAATTATCTGAATTAAATATCATTCGGTGGAAGACATTCTTTTGATGAGGAAAAGATATTTTATTAGTAGTTCTAAAACATTTCGAAATGAAAATTAAAATAATGAAGAAAAATTGTTAGAGAAATGCCTTGGGTGGCGGACCCTGGCACTGTGGAGGGTGGACTTGGACTTGAAGGCAGTCCTGCCCTAAATGGACTTGGAGACGGCAAAATTTGAGGGGGGCTGAAACCAAGATTTTCACAGTCGGACCCTAAAGAACCTGATGAAAGCAACAAATTTCAACTTTAAAGGAAAAGGAAATTCGGGGTGGAACGGTATCCGTTTCAAAATATAATATTAATTTTAATTTTAAAAAATTAATATAGATTATTATCAAAAAAATAACTTGACAAGAATTTATTTTGAATATTAAAAACTTTTTTTTTTTGGTTATTACTACTAGTGCTTTTCAAATAGGTTATAATTTTTACAATTGTATTAACTTTAATCAAATAAATATGAATTTGGAAATACTTAAAATTGATTTTTTTTTTAAATCTTCAATTAATTTTTCTTTTCTTGTTTAGCGTTACTGGATCTTACATGGTTTAAATGTACCAAAAAAAAAAAAAAAAAGATCTTACATGGTTTAAGACAGGGTAAGTTGGTCATATTCATCAAATTAGAGGCCTCTGGACTGCATTTGCATGTGTAGCTAGTACCATTTGCCAAGCAGACTCCATCACCACACCAAGCAAAAGAACAAGCTACATAAAAATTGTAGAAAATTAAATATAATAGTGTTTTGGTCTGAAATGTAAGTCCCAAACGTGTCTCAAAAAGCAAGATGTTACAACACTGTAATGCAATTTAGGAAACATTCTAAAAATCATATTTCAGATTCTTAGCAATATAACAATTTGATAATGCTTGGTTTGTTATAAATTGATGAAAAAATGCAGTATATCAACAAGAAAATATCAAAGGGTGGTTAGAGTTTACGGCTTGATAAATTTAGGGGTGGTAAAAGAGGAGGAACTGGTTGAGCCGACGGTGGTTGTGTCGGAGCTGCCGCATCACAACCGAGGTTTATTGTGCCTGCAGAAAAAGTCAAATTCATAACAAGTGCTACTAAAACTTTCATGTTCTTAACAGAAGAAAACTAGAATTGTTTGCTCATCTATACTCTCATCTTAAATGAACAGATGTTGTTGATGTAAATAGTTCAAGTTTTTTCTTGATTCAACCACTTAAGGGCTTTTCTTTCATATATACTATAAAAAAAATTTAAAAAGTATGATTCATGTATTATAAATTATTTTAAAAAATACATTATTAATTAAAAACAATAGCATATCACAAAAAAAAATATAATCGATCTGAACATCGCCGGACATTTATACTAGGGTGTATATTGGAGGGACATAGCTAGAGAGGGGGCTTACAATTTGGGACAACACAAGGGGGGAAAGTAAGAGGACCAATTTGTAACTTTTTCCAACCAGGATAACATTCACAGTCAACACCAGTCGATGTTTCATTTAAAGCTTTACATGTTCCTTGCCCACAATTAAGCAAAGCGCAACCCACACCTGCACACAACTTTGCATGCTTGAGTACTTAACGATAGTCAACAAATGCTCCCCATTTCCACCCAAAAAAAAAAAAACACACAATTTATTTGTAAATTACAAAAAGAATGGTACTCTTTGTTCCGGATTACATAGGGACTAGGTTGTTAAATGAGCCTAACCCTTGTTTGAAATTCTAATTCGGCTAAAGTTTCCTAAAAATCTCTTTTAGCTTGATAAGCCGAGCTTGAACTAAGCTCGTATAAATTTAGCTCGTTAAGTGCTCAATAACATTTAATATTTCAAATTATTCGTAAAAAAACTTGAACTTGACCAGTAAAAATCTCGAAAAGAACTCATCTTAACAAGTTAAACACGAACTTAACAAACTCAGCTCGGCTCATTTAATTGGATTAAGTGTGGAAACTGCGGGTATGAATGGATAAATTAACATACCTGTAAGAGGATTAGTTATGGAGCTCGAATAACTCCCAGTGAACAAAAAGAACAGAATAAGAAACGTGGAAGATGAGGTGGTGACATTCATTTTGGACTTTCTAAGTCATAAGCCTTTCGGTAAGTAAATGATTATATATATATATGGAGTTTATTTATAAATTGATTAAAAGGTTCATAATAAACTTCACCGGGCGTTTGAGGACAACAAAAGAGTGAATAAAAAGACATCGATATAATTACAATTCTTGTCGATAATTTCCATAAATAATGCAAAATCCGCATTATTTTGGATTATTATTTATTAACAGCCAATGGTCTTTAAGTTTGTCGAGTACTAGATTTGATCATCTAGATGTTTGCGTGAATTTTATTTATTTTTATTTTCTTAAAAAAATTGGTTACAATTAAAGGTAGAGGATGCAGGGGGTGTATACTTGGTCACATAATTAGATAAATATAAATATTTTAAACATAATGTTTTTTTACTATTAATTTGTTAGAATATAATAATTAAAATATTCATACTTACATAATTAATTACGTGAACAAGTGTATACAAAGAATATGCCATAGTTATCGGAGAAATCTTTAACAGCACACATGGCTTTCCATTATTAAATCTCGTACTCCGGGTGTTTAAAGTAAATTAATTGGCAGCAACAATGACAAACATATTTACTTGTATTCCAATAATTAGACTCGTTAGACACTTCAATAGAACGACTAACTTATTGAACTCATTTTGTACTCCAAACATACCGACTTGCCAGAATTTTTATTGATGGGGATTTTATTTAACACATGGAAGTTCATAGATGGGAAAAGAGAAAGAACCGTGACACTTTCAGAAACCTCACTAGCCATAATTTATAAGTATGATAACACTCCTCTAGCCAAAAACATATTCATTACAAATGTTAAAATAATTGCGACATGCTAAATCCAGTGAACGAGCCGAGAAAGGAGACGGAAGGGGTGGGAGAAGAGCAATGGCTAATTACATTATGTTTACAATTTTCTCTATTACTCCCAAGGGAGGAAAATAAAAAAGAGAGAAACATAGAATAAAATGAATATATATAGATAAAACATGCAACACTTCAAGAAACATGCTTAGGATTTTACGAGGACATTGTGATGACGCAGCAAAACTAAGAAGTTTGATGCACTACAGGCTTTCTGCTGGAAGCTGGCCCAAGATCCCAAGTCCGTGTGCACGTTTGGGCCTCCACTCAGTTCTTCCCTTCACAATCTCAGCCCCATCTGAAAGTCGAAGCAAATGCTGGCACTCAACTTGACCAAAACTAGCCAAATCGCCAATTCCTTTTCCCAAAACGGAAGTAAGGGAGTCCAGAACACTATCCCTCATACACTCCCTCCTGTACTCCAAAGTCAGGCTAGCAAGTTCTTGACTTTCCACAACTGGTTGTGGTGCACTCTGAAATAAGCAACATCCCGTTAGATGTAATGGGGGGTTTTAGGATAAGTTCTTTTTGATGTCACATAGATGTGTAAACAAATTCCAGTGAGAAATGTGACTAAACAGAGATAAGATATGCACATTAAAAAATTATAATAAGTAAAAATTGCATGTTTGCCTAGAAGGATGCAGGGATCCTTCAGTTATTTGTTAGTGACATTGTGCAGTGATAGGAAATATCTACTCCAACTTGAAACCAGAAGCAAAAAGAGCTTGTTTTTGTAAAATAAACATATACCCTCCATCCCAATTTAGTTACTTCATTGTCCTTTTTGGCATGTCCCAAAACCAAGCCTCTCAAGATTTTGACCATATACATATAAATTTGATCTTTTCTCATATATATACTCTAATTTGAGCCATGGCTCATTTAAGAGATCTTATTTCACAAGTCGACTACCCACAATATACTCTCTTTCTTAAGAATGCATGTCAAATGTAAAAGGCGTGACTAAAGTGGGATAGAGGGAATACATGACTAGCCATATGCAAGCATCAGAATTACCACAAATTTTCTCATGTGCTTGTCAAATGATATAAAGTACCCCCTTATACTATTAGCTTTCATCTGCTCATATCAAATGAACAAGATGGACCACTGATTATAGTGAAATATATGAAGTATAAACATAGAAGATTTACCTCGAGTATCCATCCAACATATTTCACATTGTTAACATGCTGATTGACATCGAGATCACTCCACCTTGGCTACAAATTTAGAAAGAAAAGAAATCATCACAGAGAAGCAAAACAGTGAGCAGTGAGGCAACTATATTACATAAATAGCTAAATAACCTCCATAATTAGCAACAGGAACTTACAGTTAGACCAGTACGGATATAATCTGCATTGTTATCCGTAAGTTTTGGTAATCTTCTGCTATCTTCATCCACGACAGGAGGCGTATCAACAAAGTGATGTCCTATTTCAGCTCGGACTTCATCGGGAAGTTTAGATAACTTTCTGGTCTTTTTGTTCATCATTACCCAACAACTGGCTCAAAAAATCAAACGATCCCATCAGTCGGTCAGTTACTTTATAGGTTAGAAACTATTCAGATTGAACTGTAAAAATGTGCAAGGTGTTGACAACTTTTTGTCCTTGGTTAAACTTCTCCCACAGCAAGACAGACGGGGGGGTTGGGGGGGGGGGGGGTGGGGGGGCGGGCCTGAGGGTAAATAT
>JAUMHB010028678.1:0-16873 GCA_032359685.1 Pittosporum tobira | reverse complement strand
CATACACCTTTTTCTAGAAATGAGTAACACAGTTGGGCTGGTTCAACACCTAACCACATTTTAGTATGAAACTGTTATGCTGTTAGCTGTTCCAATATTATTAAAAATATAGATAAATAGAAAAGTATTGACAACCTCAAACACTGCTCATTCAAATTAGTCCTTTCAAAACCTTATCTCATCATATTTTGAACATTTAAATATTTAATATTTTATCCGTTTTATAAAAATTGGTTATTTTTGAATTTTTTGGCTCAAATTCATCATTTTTTGAATCAAAATTACTATTAATTTATACATATATAGATGACAAAATTATAATTATTAGTAATTACATTAAATATACTCATAGATCTAAAGTTCATTTATTTAAATACATAAATATATAAAGTTAATTAATAATTTAAAATTTGATCAAATTGATTAAAAAATTCCAAACTATACCAATTTTTTTGAAATGAATGGAGTAATTGCTATCATAAAAAAAAAAACATATAATTCAAAAAAATAATTTTATATTCTTACCTTAGTTACGTGAACGGGTTGGATTCAATCTCAATCATCATAATGGTACCTTAGATCATGTTTGCCATACAAAAATATAGTGATGGGAATAGAAATGATGTATATGAATATTAAATATTCAAGAATAATGGGAATCAAACATTTTCATTATTGTGTTTGAAATGTAGAGACAGAAATCTCTTATTAAATTATTATTATGCCTTATTTATCAAAAAAAATTTATAATCATTATTGATTTTAAAAATAAAAATATCTATTACATCACTTTAACAAAAAATCGTTTAAAAAAATATTTTTTAAAATTTATATAAATAGAAAAATCTTTATATGATTGATAGCAAAAATTATAAAATTAACGAAAATGTATATAACATTCCATTTGTTTATACAAAAGTCCTAATTTAACAGTATAAATTCAATTATGAACCCTTAAAGTATAATTTTAATTGTGTTTCATATATGGTTAAAGATAATAAAAAATTTAATTAGTAGTTATGAAATTCTAATTAAGAAGTTAACTTGTTTTGAAAGATAAAATAAATAAATAAGAGAGTTAAAAAAAAAAAGAATTAGAGAGAGAGAGAGAAAAAAAAGAGTATGGGAAAACAAAATTGAGAGATAAAATAAATACTTAGAGAATAAATTTTAAAATATTATAGAAATTATTTTTATTTTAGGATGAGACAAAAAAAGAGAGACAAAATAAAATACTGCAAATAGATATTATGACAAATATTTTAAAGAGAGAAAATTAAATTTAAAAAGTCGACAAATTTGTAATAGAAAAAAAGTGCAAAAAAAATAAAATTAGAGAGAGAAACTATCAAAGTTTTAGAGAGAGAAAGTGCTAAAATTTTAGATTGAGAAATTTTATTTAAAAAAAAATTGAATGAGTGATAAAACAAAAATTAATTTTGTTTTTTCAAACATTATTGAGGAATGAGAATTTCAAAACCACACCTCAAGGTGGGTATAAAATTCTGACATTAAATCAGTATATTTTATTAATGAGAATGAGATTATTAAATTAAAAATTTAATAAAAGTAACGTCAAACATAAATATAATAGATTTGGAAATGAGATACTCATTTCCGATAGAACATTTTTATACACCAAACATGACCTTATGGTTTTTCGGTTATGATTACATTTTAGATCACAAACTTTTGAGGCCATATGATGGAATAAAAGACTGAAAAAAGAAAGACTTGGGCTCAAGTGTACACTTTTGTGGGCATTTGCTTTCAAGTCCAAATTCTGCTTCTAATCAAATGCATTATATATTTATCCAGATCCAGATAGATTTGGTAAATGCCCAGATGTAAATGAAGAAGCTGAAACAGGCCCACTTTAGTTATCACAAAGTATCTATTTTGTGTATCCGCTACGCCCCATGGCCCAGCTATAGTAGTCTTAATAAGCCTTCCAAGCTCTGAGCCCGAATTCAAACGATCATCTTCGGTATTACTGTGTTTGTTCTATAAAATGATTTTTATTAGTAAAATAAATAAATAAAATTATTCTGAAAAAGAGTCCCCTAAGATATACTAGACTTTTGGGTAGTTTATATAATAGAATATATATAATTGATATTACACTCAGAACAATTTTTAATTATATTTTACTGTACCTTAATGAGGTTTTAGTTTACGGATTAATAATGGAAATATGGTATTTGATTTAAGAGTTATTTTATTTTATTTTATTTTATTAAGTGGAGCCTTCTTATATTTATGAATTAGGCTTAGATATTTGTTATTCTTATTTCAATTTTCTAGTTGAAAACAAAATCAAAACCACACGTTTAAAATGCCAAAAAATATATACACCATTCTTATCACACATGTAAAACGTTCAGTTTTTTGGGGGGTTATCACTTACCACATTCTTGCAGGTTAGTTTGAAGAATTACACAACATTTCAAAAAATCTTACCCCGAAAGTGGGTTAGATGCGAGGCTGAAACTTGTAGAAGAAGCATCTAAATAGAATCAACTCCACAATTACTACTACTGCATATGGTTATTTTAAATTAAAAAAAAAAAAAGAAGTGCATATGGTTATAGTGTGCTTATTTACCTTTTCAACTTTCCGAGTGTTGAGGCGTAAAAGGAGTGAATTTTTTTTATGAATAAGCTCGAACTTGATCGAAAAATTTGTTTAATTTTATAACTCAAGTTCAAATTTTTGTGATCGAGTATCAAATTTTTGATATTTTCATTAATATACTCAAATTCGGCTTGTTTAAAATTATTTTAAATTCATTAATTTAATTAAATGAATCAAAATTGAATTTCAAAAAAAAATAAAAATAATTCACCATAACGAGCTAAACTCAAATTCAAAAAGCCCGACTCATTTGCATCTTTATTAATTTGAGTGCAAAAATAGTGGCACCTGATTGAAATTCCCTTGAAACAACATAATCACCACTCATTTCATTTGATACAGAGCAGACATCCAAATTTAAACCCACCCTCCTACCGGAAAATGAGAAAATGCGAAAAAGCAGCACTCCCCCACTCCTCTTCTTCTTTCTTCTCCTCCAAACTCCATGGCCGACAATCTACCGAAATAATTTTCTCCCCTCGCACTTTCTTTCCCATTTCTTTTTTCATTAAGTCATGACTTCCTCTTACTGCATTTCCTCCGCAAGAAACCCCATTAAACCTGAATCTTTGTTGATTCACAACTCTCATGTCCACCAATTCTCTCGTAGACACTCTCTCGTTTTAAAGTCAAAACCATCTCTTTTACTTCTAAGACTAAAGAATAACTATAAACCCACACACCCTTTTGCTACTTTATCATCTTTTGCTGAAGCTGATGGTATAGGTGGTGGAAAATTACAGGTGGTAAAAGAATTACATGATCGAGAAAATGAGAAATCAGAAGAAAAATTGGTTGGAATGGCACAGGCTTTCAACATATCTTCCAACACAGCTTCCGCTATCTCTATATGCATAGCAATGGCCGCTCTTACTTTCCCATTTTTCATGTACTCTTCGGGTCAAGGAATGGCTTTAAAAACTAAAATTTTGTCATATGCCACTCTATTGTTTGGGTTTTACATGGCATGGAATATTGGAGCCAATGATGTGGCTAATGCCATGGGGACTTCCGTCGGTTCAGGCGCTTTGACACTCCGGCAGGCTGTGTTAACGGCGGCACTGCTGGAGTTCTCTGGGGCATTGTTGATGGGAAAACATGTCACCAGTACAATGCAGAAGGGGATTCTTGTTGCCAATGTTTTTCAAGGAAAGGATACTTTGCTTTTTGCCGGTTTACTCTCTTCTTTAGCTGCAGCTGGTACTTGGTTACAGGTGCATTTCCAATCAATTTCCCCTGTTTTATTTGTAATTCTAAGATATTGAACTCTGCAATTTTATTTTTTTTTGAGATTTTTCATTTTTTTCCCCTCAGGTTGCATCATATTATGGTTTGCCTGTCTCCACTACACACTGCATAGTAGGATCCATGGTTGGCTTTGGTCTTGTTTATGGAGGACCTGGTGCTGTTTTCTGGAGTTCACTGGCAAGGGTGACTTCATCCTGGGTCATCTCACCTGTAATAGGAGCAGCCATGTCCTTTCTTGTCTACAGATGCATTCGTAGGGTATGATTTTGCCTAAAAAAAAAAAGAAGGAAACATTAAAATTTGAAAACTTTGGTTAAAAGATATTTTTGACCCTATTTTTTTCTATTTTTAGAGTTTAGACATTGAAACACAAAAAAAAAAATAAAAATTGTCAAATCAAACCTCAAATTATATAAATTTTTATAAATTAAACATTATGACCAAAATTCTTTCTAATTTTGACCTGAAGTTGACATCATGCATATTTTAGGGGTAATATCGTAATTTCACTCAAGTAATATGGCAGAAAAAGACATTGAATCCAAAAAAAAATATTTAGAAATCAAATCATAAAAAACTATATAAATTTTTAGAAATCAAATATTTCTTACTAACTCAACTAGATAACTTATATGTTATTAGTTAACAAAATATAATCCAAAATAGATTTCAATATATTTTGCTATTTTTAAACCTAATTTATTTTATTGGTTATATAAATTTTATTAGTATTAGTTTTTTTAATTACAATTTATAGAAATGTGTACTTAGTTATCATTATTTATTATACTAAATAATGGTATATTGTAAGTTTTAGTTTTATTTATATCAAATATTTATTTATTTAATTTTTATAAATTGTAATACATTATACTATATTTTATTCATAACTTTAATTTACATTGGTAATATGTGACACTATGTTTATTATTTATAACAACATATAATATTTTCTTGCATTTATAATTTTTTAATAGTTAGTTAGTTATCATTACTTATTCATAATATTATTTTTAATTTAGAATATTATTGCATTATAATTTTAATTTATTATTAGCTTCAATGATGCTTAATAATAATAATTTTCTTTTCTTAAATGTTTAGAAATTCATGATACTAATAATTTTTTTCATTACTTATTTATTAATTTAATTGATTTTTTTCATAGTTTCAATTTATATTCAGAATAAAAATGTGGTATATTTATTATTTATAACACTATAGTTATCTTTGTTTAATAGTTTTGGTTTTTAAAATTATAAATAATTTTAGCTTTAATTTTGATTTTTTTTTACAATATCTAAAATTGGAAAAAATCACAAGGAAAAAAAAATATTTTTTGGAGGTTTGATATGTGAAATACCAATTATGGATTTCCTTCATTTAATTAATTATCTTTCACTGATCGGAAGGTTTGATTTTTAAAAATTTACATGGTTTGAGGTTTGATTTAATTGATTTAACAAGTTTTTTTTTGTTAGGATTCAATGTCTAAAAATGAAAAAAAACACGGATCAAAAATACTTTTTAACCGAAAAGTTTAGAAATGCATTACTTAGTTCTAATCCATTTTATCTATTTCTAGTTTGTTTACAGTGCTCCAAATCCGGGAGAAGCAGCTGCAGGAGCGGCACCACTAGCGGTCTTTATTGGTGTTACCGGAATCTCCTTTGTTGCCTTCCCGTTAAGCAAGATACTTTCTGTAGCTATACCCCAGGCTTTAGCCTGTGGCATCGTTGGTGCAATCCTATTCGACAGAATAATCCGTAAACAGCTTGGCCACCTCCTTGCTAAGTCCAGTTCAACACTTTCCGACACAAAGGGTGCAACCGTCCAGGAAAAGAACATCGGTTTTCTAGCCGAGGTTGCTGGCCCAAAAGGCACCCAGCTAGAAATAGTGTATAAAGTCTTCGGCTACATGCAAGTCCTGTCGGCCTGCTTCATGTCATTTGCCCATGGTGGAAACGATGTCTCAAATGCAATAGGCCCATTGGCAGGGGCACTGTCTATTCTTCAAGGCGGCGCGAGTGGGGCTGAAATTGTAATTCCCATGGATGTTCTTGCTTGGGGAGGGTTTGGGATTGTGGCAGGGCTTATGATATGGGGATATAGAGTTATAGCTACAATTGGGGAGAAAATTACAGAACTGACCCCAACTCGAGGATTTGCTGCTGAATTTGCAGCGGCATCTGTGGTTTTGTTTGCATCGAAGCTGGGACTTCCAATATCGGCAACTCATACTCTGGTTGGAGCTGTTATGGGGGTGGGATTTGCTAGGGGACTTAATAGTGTAAGAGCAGAAACCGTGAGGGAGATTGTGATTTCTTGGGCAGTGACAATTCCTGTTGGTGCTATATTTGCAGTGATGTATACATGGATCTTGACAAGGCTGTTGTCATATGTTCTCTGATTATGACCGTACATTTTAAATATAAGAAATTCAAAATGCTTGATGATTCAATTACATCCAAAAATGGTTCATCTTTTCCTTTCTAGGTGATTTATGGAGAATTTATTGATATTTTATCACTAGGGGACTAGGGTGATACATTTAAAATGTAATAAACTATTGTAGCTTAAACTTTTAAATGGAAGTCTGAAATTCAGGAGAATATTTCAACAAATGCTAAAGACAAATGAAGAGTAGAGATAACCTGACGAATAATAGAAGGCTTAAAAATATTTTTAACTTTGTTTTTTCACTTTTAAACATTGAATTTTGAAAAAAAAAAAATTTGAAATTAAACATCAATGTTCGTACATTTTTTAAAATTAAACCTTCCGACGAGTTTAATTTCAATTTTGGCCAAAAATTCAATTTTTTTTTGTCTATTCAATATTAAGAGTGACATTTTTATTAATCTTTAAAAGGTGATAGTGAAAAATAAACATTGCAATTACGTCATCATGTTTCCACTCACCACCATTAAAGTAAACAAATTTTAATGATGAACATGGAATGAAAATACATCCTCAAGAAATAAGTTGACTTCTCAAATTCGACTCTGGAACAACGCACAAGAACAGACATGATACAGATGACTCCAGAGGTGCATAAGCCTTCCGGCATCCTTTTGCAACCCGCACAAAAAAAGGACTCTAAATGTGCAAGCATCTTAGCGTCTTACGACAGGATTTACATAACTTCCAAAAAGCTAGTACGCAAGGCCATTACATTGTCCATTACAATCATATTTTTCGAACTTGCTACAAATAGGATTCCTCGAAACATATTTCCCAAATCACCTCACATTATCCATTACAATCATCTTTTCCGACGAGCCGGTGACCTGGATCTCGACCTCTTCCCCCTGCAATAGAAAGATTAAACATTTCAACGACCAGGAAAGAAAAAAATCACAACGCAAAATATCAAGACCTGATGCTCTTCCCTGAATCGCTTATCGAAAAAAGTGATGGGCATATGTGTCAAAAAATATTAACACAGGCTTAGTCTAACAAGATGCGACGGCAACATACCTGGTAGTTTCAAGAGAAGAAGAGTAGGGAGAATGCCTGCGCTGAGAATGCTTGTTATGTGGAGATCGCGAAACTTGTCTAGAAATGAAAACACATCCCATGCTTAAGCCAGTGAATGAGTTAACAAAATTATGGACGCAGACGTATGCTCAGCCTTCTAGACTTTATAAGAAGAACTAGTCTGTCGGCATATACTGTTCCTCATATTACATCCACGTATTTAAATACTACATAATATCAACAGAAACTCCGATGCGTTACACCATACATCAGATTCTACCTTTCTAATGCAAGTAACATCAGATATTACATCTTACAACAAAGAAAATAAAACAGTTGAAGGAAGAAGTTTGAATCCAAGGATGAGGACATCATTTTAGTTATAAAATGCAAAAATGTTTTTAGACAACAGATATTTTGTTATCCAAATGCAACTCATCTTGGTATCTCCAAGTATAACTGCTATCTAGTAAAGAAAACCATCAAAATTTGACAAACTAACTATTAGATTCAAACAAAGCTCAACAAACTAGGTGCATGGCTTTAATTGACAGGCACAACCCACCTGTAGATGAAACTGTGTCCAGTAATCAATGTGAACAAACTGTACATATGACATTAATATATACAAGTACTTGACTCCAAACAATGAGAGCTACAACTTTTCCCAAGATTTCAATTAAAAGGAACTATAAGCAGCTCAAACATATGATTCCTCCCCTGTATAGACTAAATTTTTTTACTAATAGAATAAAATCTTTGCTCACATTAGAATCTAATAACGTAATGAGTTACTTCATATTTATTAATTTCCACTCAGAGTAATTCAAACACTAAAAAGTACAGTTAAATGAGAGGAGGATCAATATAGGTTACTTTGACCATCCTAGTTGCATAACTGATCCTAGTCCTAGTTTTTCACATTGGAACTTGTAAATAGTCTAAGCTGGATGTGTGTTTCACAAGAAAATAAATTTGGTTGCCACTCTAAAAATTGTCATTTTCTCCAAGTATAACCATAAGAATATTTTTAACATCAAAAGAGATATAAAGTGCTGAAATTAAGAGAACCCGATTTCCTTAAGAGAACCCGATTTCCTTACAACTCACTCACATAGAAAAATCAGCATCTAATTCAAAAAAACAACTATAACAGTAGAATCGGAATTTCAACATACAAGTTTAACCACAAGGAAATTACAAACCAATCAATAAAACTGAAACAAGAAAGAATATAAATCAATGTCCTACCTAAGATGTCTCAACAATGATACCTACGTAACCTGGTCAATCAAGCAAACAAAGAGCATGCACCAATATAGAAAACATTCAAAATACATAATTCAAGTGTTATACTTCTATTTGCTTTATCTGGAAAGGAAAATAAATAGTCTTATATTTCACACTTTCATTTTTTGGTTGTAGCACCCATAAATAAAAGACAAAATAAAGTAGTGAAGCAGAGAAATAAAATGTTCATGAAAAATCTAAGTACCTTCTCCGAGGTCTAACAGGTGACGGCGATAAGTTTCGTTTACTTGAATGCCCCTTCCTGCACCACATAAGTGAATATCAGGAACTTAACAATGACATTCCAAAGCAGAAAAAGAAGAAAATAAAGTTTCCAAAACTAACCTTCTTGATTCATCTGATGATTCACCATCACTTGGAGAAGAACGGCGTCTCTTGCGTTTACTAGAGTCACTTGTAGGTTTATGATGCTTTGATCTTTCTCCCTTATCGTCCTTTGGTCCGTCCCTCTTCCTGTCATTATCTTCTTTACCACCGTCTCTTCTATTTTTAGTCTCCTTTCTACCCTCCTTATCATCAGGGTCAATGGACCGTTTCCTAGAATATGAGGAGTCCTTGGTCTTTTCCCCAGACTTAGATCCTTGTTCTTTCATTCTATCTTTTGAGCCTCCATTTCGATCATCGGTCCCCCTTTCCTTTCCCTTCCTCTCATCCTGCCTCCTTGTACTCTCATCTCCCCTATTTAACTTATTGGGACTAAAATTTTCAACTGGTGGTTCAGTTTTCAAAGCAACATTTTCTTCTACTTTTTTATCCTTATACATGGTAACTTTAGCACCAGTAACTTTAGTCTCACCGTCAGTAACCAAAACCTGTGTCTTAGAGGAATATGAGGATCGAAGATTCCCATGCACGGACTGTCTACGTAAGCCATTACTGTTGAAGGAATTTGGCACACCGGAGTTCTTAAATTCATCATCCTCATCATCATCATCAGATGCATAACTAGCAAGACCCAATAAGTCTCCGGGAGCAGTCAAAATAGATTTCCCACCACTAACATCATCAGAATCAGCTTCCTTTGTTTTGGATGAAATCAGAATCTTTGCAGTAGCCGCCTTAGGAGGTGGTGGAACTGCTGAAGTATTAGATGCTGATATTTTATAATTCAAAGCGGGTTAGTGCAGGAAAATTGCTACACGATTTAACAACTTAAAAGGAAAAATTTAAGTGAGATATATAATATTATATAAGGGAAGAACTGTCTATATGTTAAAATGATAATTACCTTTAACGGTGAGATCATCTTCTTCACTGAGAACTTTAGTTGCAATCTCGTCAAACAGTTCATCAGTGACCTGTCCAAGAATATCATCAAGTCAAAAAACCCACACAAAAAACCTACCGTATTCCAAAAAGAGGAGATTCGTCCATGTTAATCAGGTATGTGTGCAACCTTTAAAAGGACTTGAGTCAGGACATGCTTTATTTCCTGGTTCATTGCTGCAGTTCTAGCTGCTTCTACATCATCCTACAGAGAAACCAAAAAGCACATTCAGAAAATAAATAAATAAAAGGAACAAAGTTAATTTTTTTTTAGTTATTAATGAAAAAGAAAAATAAAGTATCAAGGTGAAGAAGAGACCTCTTCATCATCCTCTTCTTCAGTTGACCTAGGAGAATCAACGCTTTTGCTGTCTGCTGGATTTCCCCTCTCAAGGGATTTATCAATGGCTTCTTCCTCTTCAACAGACGTACCTTCCCCCTCAGTATGTTGAGCAGAAGTTGCGATAACAGATTTCTTTTTAATTATCTCCTCTCTAAACCAGTTAGGTAGGGCCTGAAATATCTCAAGATTGTTGACTAAAAGGAACCGTAACAATACTTATTAAGAAGAAAACCCTGAAGAATACACAATTTACCTTTTTAGGGCGATCTGGAACACCAGAAGCCCCATATGCATCACCAGGAAAAGCTGATGGATGCAATGGACGATAAAGGACTCCAGGCGCCGCAGGAGACGCCCAAGCATGGAGAGAGGGCACAGAATCTTGAGTGTAATTGGGGTGCAAATGCGGATCATGGTCATGACTAAACCTTGGAGCAAAATCTAGTGGCTGATCGCTAAGATCACTTGTGTGCCCAGCTGATTGGTGGACATATGCAAAATGGGGCTGTTCCACCGTAACTGGTATACCAACTGCACCAGGTGGAGGTTGAGCATGTTGCTGCATAGTTGTATTGAAGGCCCAAGGAGAATCGTAGACCTTCTCATTCTGATCCACAGCCTCTTCTTTACCTGCCATTAAGTTAAGTCAATCAGCAAAATATTTATAAACATTAAAACTACTTTGTATTCAAGAGTTTCTCTCTCCAAGTTAAAGCAGAAAATGCCCATTTCCTGAGCACAATCTTCACATTCATAATCAGAATGCCAATAAAATTATTACCTGTAACAGAAGAATAACTAGAAGGTACCTCCTGCTGGTGAACCGGTAAGCTCGATGGTAAAGTTTCTTGATGAGGAAAGGCAGCATTTGAATTGCCAAAGAAATTTCCATTTGTAGCCATAAAGGGTAGATGACCATCTGGAATATATCCGGAGCCCAAGGATGCAGACTCCGCGCCCCGGTAAGGTGGTGGGACAGGAGGCGGATACTGGTGGTGGTAGCTTGATGCAGCAACTGACATATGGTGTGCCTCTGTGTAATTATACTGATTTTCTTCCATTCTGCCAACTGATGTAAATTGAGACCCTGGGCCTGGATATTGATTGTCCGTTGTAGTCTTGGCTGCCCATGCTCTGGCCTTGGAAGCCCAATCTTCTCCATTGTTGTGTGCGACAGCTGCAGAATAGTTACACACTCGGCAGGGTCATTAACATACAACGTAACACAATAATGGGGCTTACAGAAGTTTCCGGAAGTATGTTTGAACAGAAGAACAAAAGGCACAAAGAATCGTCAGCAGTCAGCACAAGATAAAGTGATAAACAATGATTTGAAGAATCAAAACTGCAGACTGATACAGCTGGTCCAACTCAAAACCTTTCACTATACGATTTTATGGTAGACAAAATTCATGAAAAGCAACATCCATCCTGTTATGGTCACCTCATCATGTAAAAATTCAATTTTAAATTAAATCATGTGCTTTGCTTAGCAGGCTTTCCGTTCCAATAAACTGTCTGCAAGCCTCATTGTATGCCAGGATGGCGTAACTGCTTTGGAACAAAGCCGTAGTATATTACCTGCAAATTTGTAAAAAGAAATAGAAGGAAAAAAGCAAGAAAAGAACAAGAAGATGGGCAGAGCACATAATCTCATGTGGGAAGGTAAGCTTCAGTCATGAACTAAAATATAGCTAATCCCCTAAAATATAGAAAGGGTTAACTATGGTAATAACTCAAATGTGAATGCTAAGACAGTAGAGTACACAAAGAACTTCTTGTTCACAACAAAACAAAATAGCTAAAACAAAATTTTGAAAATTAGCATCTCTAGTTTCGGTTTCACGCATGAAAGGGCAATAATTTATCAATGTGGAGGATATGTTGAGCAAAGAAAAGGGAAATAAATCTACTACAAAAACAATGTACTAATAAAATATATAGAGCACAAAAAATGATGTGAAGATGTAAAACGAATAGTACAAGAAAAAAAATGTGTAGTCATGTTAATCAGCATAACATATTAAATTTTAAAGTATTTTTGCATACTACAAATCCAGTTACTCCCAACCTTGATTATGACCCCAGTTTGGATTCTGCCATTCCTGCAAGCATATAATAAATTAATAATTAGTCCATGTTGCATACAATCACAACCATCATGGATACCATGCATTGAGACATTCACAGCAGCAATCTCCACTAACAATGAATCAGTACATTATACTCCCATAAAGTTTTGAGCTCTCTTTTTTTTTTTTTTTTTGGGATATTCATGGACGCCATAATAATGCGAGTATCCCATGAAATTCATTGCCGTTGTGGAGTATTGAACCCAAGACCTAAGGACAATTTATTAAAGCACTTATCTTAGAGCTCACTACTACTACGCATACAATTCAAACTATTGTGTGCAATTGCATAAGATATAAGAAAAATATACACTTCTCAAATATATTATAAGTATTCCCCTTAACATAATGTCCTTTGGGAAACGATATATTGCCATGGCAATCTTATTGCCAATAATGTGGCAGATTATAGTTGGAGCACTTGAAATGCTTTATTAATTGTTAGACCCCACTTCTAAACTTCTACCCAACCATGTATTGTAATGCAAGTGTCAAATATAAAGTAACAACAAATCTATGGCAACATGTAACATCACTCATATCCTTTTTGGTTTTGACAGCAAGTGCAACAACAAAGAGCACCAAATTTTCAATTATTCAGATATTCTCCCAGAGAATTAAGCCATAGCTTTATTGTATCAATATAGCGTCATGTAGAGTGAGGTGCTAGCTAAAACCCTAGAGAGCTATGAATTATATATGTTGGCTAAATGAATCCAACTCTAATTCCATAATATTAAAAAATTGGGTTTTTCCAAATCACCTGATTGACCCCGGGAGGATAAGATTGGGAAACCTGAGAAGGATGAGGCACGGGAGGACGAGCAGGAGAGGCAGGAGGAGGATACTGGTGGTGCGCGTGATATGGAGGAGGCGCAGTATAAGGAGGTTGTTGAGCCCACTGCTGATTGGGAGGAGGAGGAGGAGGTGACGGAGAGTGGTGGTTGTACTGAAATTGACCGGAGAACCAGGTGTTTCCAGGTGGCGGGGGTATCGGTTGTTGATGGTGGCTTGGATCCATCGACGAGGGTGCTGGTGGTGGCGGAGGTCTCATGTACCCTTGGTGAGGTTGCTGGAAATCCATTATAATTATGTCGATGAACAATTTGCCCGCAGCAGGGGATTTTGAGAAGAAGTTCGCGGATTTTTGTTCTAAATATTACAACCCTTGTGAGTCTGGGTGGAACCGTAGTAATGGGTAAATTGATTATAATTTATTTTTTAAAATTAATTATTTTTATTAATTTAAAATATATATATATATATATATATATATATATATTATTTTTAAAATTTTTAATTTATTTTATTTATAAAATAAATTTTAAATTATTCTGAAATATGAATAAGAAAAATAGAGCCAACTTATTTTATACAGACTGATATTTGTCATAAAAAAAAAATATTGCATTAATAAATAGTCAATGGGATTAGTTCGGTGGACGGACTAATTCGACGAAATGAGTGTCTAATGTTTTAGGATGAATACTCGGAAGTACTCATTTTTTTATATATTTTTCAATTCGGTCTATATATTTATTTTTTAAATATTTTTTTGTGTATAAAATTATAAGTTAATATTCGTATTTTTATATAATATTATTATATAAATGTATAAGATATACAAGTGAAAATAATAAAATAAAAAATTAACATATTTAGGAAAATTAATAGTTACTATAGCATATACAACAAATATAATAATAAAAAATTATATAACTAAAGTTAAATGAGTAATTGCTCATTATTGACACTTGAAGTTTTTAGTTGTCGCCGTCGATTGTCAATTTAAGATATAAACTGATTTGAGAATGAATGATTGATTATGACGTTAATTTAAGAGATGAACTAATTTGAGAATTGATGATTGATTATGAATTTTAGTTATGACAAAATATCAAACAAATAATTTAAGGAATAAAAGTGGGTAGGTCAGAAAAAAAAAATTGATTGCGTTACAAGTTTGACCCGTCCGAATCCACCCAACCCGCCTAATTGGCCACCCATATCCGCTTAATTAACTGCCTAGATCCTCTTAGCCCGTCTAATCGACTACCAATGAGCGTCTAATTGTCCAACTCAAATTTTTATCGGATTTATAAATACTTGACTGGTTTTACTTCCGAGTACGTCTAGACGGCCGCCTAGGCCGAGTTTTAGAACACTAGTTAACATAATTTATTTCAAAATGGCTCATAATTTATTTATTTATTTATTAAAATATCTTATATATATATATATATATATATATATATATATATAATAAAATATAATCGACAAAAATATCTAAGAAAAAACAAAAACAATATATGATATACATATGTGAGAAAGTTTTTGCTGTAGTAGAAAGTTTCTTTGTAGAAATTACTCTCCCAAAAAATCAATAGTAAATGTAAGGAAAGGTTAATTAATTTTAATTAATTAATTAATTAAAAATAAAAAATAAATACTCTCCATTTCTAAAATTTAAATGTTAATTTTTTGAATGTTTTAGACGTGGGTTATAAGAAATTTCAAAAGCATAATTATATATATATATATATATATATATATATATATATATATTAATAAAATAAAAATAATTTTAAAATATAATACATAAATAAATTTTAAGAACCTATGAAAACAATCATAAATTTATATGATACATAGTATTTATATTTGGACAAAATAGGAATAATAAAAGTATTAACTCTAAAGAATGACCATCACCTTGTTTTTAAGTTTTTAAAACTAAGAAAAATTAAGACAAATTATAATTTTCTTGAGAAATCTTATATTTATGAGATTTTTAAGTTTGAAAAGCTAAAGAAAAATTAAGAAAAATTTGACTAATTTTCTTGAGAAATTTTCCTATGTAAATTGATCAGATTTGTAAGGAAAAGAAAATAGACCTAATGTAACTCCCCTTCATTTCATAATTGTCCTTATTAATTACTCATTAAATATTTTAATAATTATACACCTTACAATTTAATTAAAAATTTTAATTCACATTCTTTCTCGAATATTAGCTCTTCGTCTATCTATCTGTTTGATTGTGTATTCCACATTATGATATAAAAAAAAAGTCTTTAAATAAATTAATTAAAAATAGAGCTAAACTACAAAGTAAATAAATTTTTTACTTTTTTTATTTTAATTTAATACTAGACTTAATATTAAAACTTAAAAAATATAAAATAACTTCTATTACATAAATGAAACCTATTTTGAGTTTAAATTTTTCTTAAATTTAATCATTTTCATTTAATCAACTACATGTTGTATACTTTTACGTCAGTTTTTTTTATGTTTAATTTATAAACACGATAACTAAATAAACATAATAGTAATAATAATAATAAATTAGTGTTAAATTAGTTTTTATATTATAATATTTACACTATATTTTTTTTTATTCTTGATAATATGTTTGCGTAGATACTATATGATATATCTCTTGAAATAATTTCAAAAGTTGGGGCGCTATGAAATTAAATTTAAATGAGATGTTTGGATAGTTAATTTTATGATTAATAATAATTTTTATTTTCCAATTAATATACTAGGGTATAATAATATCAATATACTTTAATATATATATTATTTTATTATTAACTCACAAACATAAGATGAGATAATTATTATATTTTCCTATCATTTATTTTCTTAACATTTCTTCTTGTCTTCACGGTTGTTTTATAGTTGCATGAAGCCCAAACTTCATTATCTTTGATTCGGAGAAGTTATGGACAGAGTGGATGGTGAGCAGTTAGCCTCGTGTGAGAACAATTGTTATTTATTATTTATTTTTACTGAATTATATTTAAATTAAGAAAATATAATAAAAATGTCTTTAAAAAATCACACCATTGATTTCAATATTGATAGTGTTATCAAAACTATACTATGACGCACTATTAAATCGGTCTAACTATGAACTATTTCAAGAGATAGTCTGATACTCTCTAAATATCATATATGCAATTAAACTCTAAAAAATTGTTTTAAACCATTCAGTATTTAAAAAGACCATTTAACATACCAAAATTTTAAAAACCAGTTGAAGTGTAAAATTACTCTCTTATTGCTTGTTTGTTTATCAATTGAATAAAAGTCATATACCAACATTTTTATTAAATATAAGTTATTAAATTATTAATTTTTTAGATAAAATATATGATTACATATGATATATTATTAATTTTATCATATAAAATATTTTTGAATTACTAATCATTAAAATTCGACTCAACTGGTTAAACCATTAAACCAGTACCTCAACTGATTTAAGGTCCGATCTTGTTATGATAATTATGGATTTTAGTTGCAAAAATTGACACTCAAACAATTCGAGTGCGACTTTGTATTCCTTTCGCACTGCATGACCTATATTGAACCTGTGACACCCCCAAATCTGGGCATCCACACCCCGACTTGGGTTGCCAATTTATTATTAAATCCATGTCTTACAAAT
>JAUMHB010028667.1:2006-22562 GCA_032359685.1 Pittosporum tobira | reverse complement strand
TATATATATATATATATATATATATATATATTAACTCCTTTCTAGTGTGAAGTTGATTTTTTTATATCATTTTTATATTTCTAAATTTAATATCTTACATATTAGACCTTTTATGAATTTCCTCTCATAGTGTGGACTTGATCTGCTTTTATTAGTAATAATAGTAGTGATGCAATATTTTTATTGATATTACATTTTAGTTTACATATTTTTTTCCTTTTGAAATTAAATAAAAAAATTTAACCTTATTTTTATATATGGCTTTGGTTATAAAAAATTTAATTGATATCAAATACATGACTTACACGAGTATTTGGATTCTCTCGTTTACTCTTATATATTAAAGCTCTCTCAGATAATCATATTAATTAAGAATGTCAATCGTATTTACCTAATTTATTTTTTAAATTAGTTTATCTAATTTAATACATCCAGGATAGGTTTGTAATTACTACTACTATATAGATAAAATTTTGTTAGAAAGTAAAAGCTTTCATAAATTTTAACATTTATATTTAACTAATTAAAATTTTTAAAACAATAAAACGCAAGATGTGTTAATTCAAGAATTATTAGATCGGTTCAACTAAGAGAATCTAAATTTCAAAAAGTGAACAAAAATTATGAAAATACGGAATTCTTAGTCATGTAGCTCCCTTATCTTGGAAGAAAACAAATTGACTGTAACTTTGAATTTTTTTTTTTTTTTTAGATTAACTCAAAATGACTTTGTAATCTAAGCTCTTATAGGTTTGTTCTATTTTTTCTTTTTCTTTTTTTCTTCTCATTATTACTTCTTTCTCTCTAAACATTATAAAACTTATAATAAAATAAATAAATGTGAGCATATATATATACATAGTGAGATTGTCTGCACTCCTGCAGGAACACAAGTTTGGTACGTGCAGTTGTTTGTTCGTTAGCAGAAAAAGTTAGAAAAAGGCAAAGACAGATGTAAGTGGATAATCTAACTGTTATGTCATGTCATATATATGGTGCATTTCTGAGGAGGAGATCACTGTCTTTCCCTAATTAACCTAGCTTCCATTATTAGGGTTTTGAACTCATGAAGATTTAGGAGTTAAAAGATCGATAATAGAAACAAGATAAATGATATATACTTCATCTCTGATCTGTGCTCAACTCCAATCGAATATGCATTCCACCATTCATTTGGCATGCCAAAAGTTTGATGACACGCGCAGCCGGCTACAATACAGTGAAAGATCGATTATTTAATATTGTTGGGTTTAATTTGTGTCAATTTTTTGTGATTGAATTTTGTTGACCTGAGCCGAAATAAAATTATGGCAATTCAAA
Organism: Pittosporum tobira; assembly: GCA_032359685.1. NCBI lineage: Eukaryota > Viridiplantae > Streptophyta > Magnoliopsida > Apiales > Pittosporaceae > Pittosporum > Pittosporum tobira. The sequence continues at coordinate 21,242 of JAUMHB010028667.1, read as the reverse complement.
TGGTAAAAGAAAATGAGATTTAGTTTTGGGCGAATACTGAGATCGAGGTTAACGGTTTCACTAGGTATTTTCATCTTTAACCAATTTTATGATATTGTGATATTAGGTGCATTTGGGATTTGAGTTGAGTGTTATCAAATACTATATCTCCCGCTCGCAATTTTTAAATTTCGATTTAAGTTTTCGTATAACTGACTGTATATGTAGTTTATCAGGTAATATGAGTGATTGACTGCATAAATGAGCGACTAGACTTTAAGTAGTTAATATGTGAGCCTTTTTCATCTAAGAAGTAACATTGTTGAAAAAATATGTATTAATATTACCATCAATATGTACGTGCATTACATTTGTCTGTCGGTAGCATCAGAGGCCACACGGCGCTGACCCCTCTAGAGAAAGTGAACGTAGAAGTTTAGGATTAATTCATGCCGAATAATATTTCCTCCACTCCCACAAAAAAAAAAAAATATCACTCCGATTTTAAAATTAGAAACGCTATTTTTCATAAATATATGTTGGATTACAACTTTAGATAAAAGAAATACGTTTTTAAATCAAGTTTTATTATAGATGGTGTAGTGAAATTTTATTTATATTTATAATGAAATATTAAATTACAAATATCAATGTTTTTTTAAGTTACTAAGATAGAATTATATTTTTTTAAAAAAATATATCAAATATATATATATATATATATAATTTTGAAATAGATAAAATATTGGATTAGTGGGAAATTAGATGGATGTGCGGGTGGGTTAGAAAAAGAAGTTGTTGATGAGCATGAATTAACTAGTGGAATCACTGTTACAACAACAAAGATTAAAAAAGAAGGTACAGCAATAATCGAAAGTGATGGACGACCAATGGCAAATTTTGGGATATAGAATCAAGTGATTTAGTTTGGCACGTACCCAGATGATCAATTTATTAACCCATAAGCAATTAATATACTGTACTAGTGATTATAACGCATATTACGCTTATAATTAGTTGTGAGTGGGATTCGAACTTAAATCTTTAACGATGAAATTTAATTTATATATCAACAGATCGTTGGCTACACATAATTATTATTAGATGATGGGAAAGTTGGTAATTGATTGGAATAAGTAGTAAAAACTTTTTAAGTAAGAACTTTATAACTCCATAGCCAGCACACTTTAGTGGGTTAGATTCAAAGAAGGAAAAGTGAAGATCTTATTGGATAATGATGTAATGATTTTAAGACATGAGTTAAATTAGTTTCTTCTTCTTTAAAATGTCAGAGAGAGATCATGAAAATAAATAAAATTCATCGTACTCTTTTTCATGATACCAATTATCAATAGTTTGAATATATATATATATATATATATTTGATAAAAAAAAAAATTATGATCGAGTTTCAATTTGAAGGGCCTTTCTTTTTTATTATTTTTAGAAAAAGAATAAAGAAGAATTGATTCAAAAAATGAAGCAAAATTTTTAAAATTTTTATTAAATGCAATTCTAACTGACCCTAATAGTCAAAAAATAAAACAAAAAACTTTTAATCTTAACTATCCATTATAATTTTAACTATTTATTAATCAATGGCTATGATCAAATATATAAAAAATGGAGAATAGAGATAAAAAAGTATAGAGGGAAGAGTATAGAGGAACTTGATTCCATCTCATTCACTCATCAGCTATTTAAGGCCAACAGGCCTGTCACTTAATCTCTCCACTAGTTTTTTCTAACCATTGGGTATATATATATATATAAGACTACACATATCCAAACTATCCAGTTTCAATCAAGAAACTGATAGTTATGGATATGATCGTGTGCTGACGAGAATATTCTTACCCAATGGAAAACGAAAAACGTGGCAATTTGGCGCGAGGGATTTCAATATTCCCTCCCTCCAAATTTCAGAAAGTTTGCTTACGCTTTACCCATCTTTTCTGCTAATCAATCGCCCCGTGCTGCATCAACGTGAAGAAGAAGAAGAAGGAGGAAGAGGGTAGATGAGATTTGGTTAATGTGTAGCGAACCGGCAAGTCACAGAACGGCAATAGACTCGTTTAGAGTCTTCTATGGCTATTAATATATCCTATAACTGATAATGGTAATGTAAGCTTTTGCATGAAAGCAAGTGTATGAATAAAATTTGGTGCGCTAAGCAATCAAGATTTGTATCACTCTTGATGTTATTTCAGTATTTATAATTAATGTACTAGCTTTTCCGGATTTGTTTTCAGTTGCTTATATGTGACATTATGAATTATTGTATTACGGATTCTAAAATTCTTTGCTTATGTCTAATTAGTTCTCGTTTAGGTGCTAGAGAGTTTTCTTCCGTATCGATTAGTTGGTTGTTTATTCTATTAGTTTGCTCAGCCTGAATCTTTCTTTAGCTGTCTAGATCCACCTAACAATTAATAAAACACGTGAGTCATTGAACACGCAATAGCGTGCAATAGTTATATATATAACTTTCAAATGAGAGGGAGTGGACGAAAGAAAAAGAGATGGCGTGTGAGAGATGATAGAATTAGTAATTTTGATTTTTACCATACTTTGAGCAAAAATAACTAAGAAAGGTATTATAATTGCTCAGGTTTTAAAATGTAGATAGATATTTCTTATGATAACGATTAAGAAAGGAAAAAATGTGATTGAGCTAATGAGCCATTAACCACCACAACCTTACAATCACTCGAGTCTTCTTTGTAGCTAGGGAATACGAAAAGATAGAAGAATTGTAAAAAATTACACCGTCAATAGATGAAGATAAAAGGTTAGTCCATCCTCCAAACCAGTAGGTGTGGAATTCAAATCTCATACTCTTCCCCCTTTAAATGTAATTTTAATATAATAATAATTTATCATCTAAAAGTGTTGGATTAACCCGACCGTTAACCAAGTCCAAACTTCACTTTTAGCTTGGCACACATCAGCAATAGTAGATTCATCTGAAACATGGGCAACACGAGAGATTTGTTTCCTCGTTCTCCTCTCCGATTCTTAAGTTAACAGTGAGATTAAGGTATAATCTCCGTGTGGTGAAATTAAGGTATAATCTGCGTATTAAGATGGAGATGATGAGGTTTACCTTAAGTTAGAGAGTGTATTGTATTTTTGCATATGTTTGGCTCTTTTTGTGTTGAGAGCATGATTCCTCCATTTGTGCAAATGAGGCATTATTTGTAGAATTTGCATTTGCCCACAACCCGATAAAGTAGACATGGTGTGTCTTACTTAAGTCAACAGGGCTGTCGGGGTCAGGTGACTGATTGAACATCGTCTTGGAACTTGTTTTATGGTCTTTGAACCGCTGGACCCGAACCAGGCTGAGTCAAATCCAACCGCTGAGAATGATTAGGTTTGCTAGCTGAGAAGACCTAAGTCCAAGGCGCATAGTTTGAAAGTTCTCGACGACTTTGGTCCAACCGAACAGAGATGAGTACCAACTTCTTTCGAAGACCGAGGGTCGATCTCGGTCTTTAACTTAAATGCTAAAGACAACTAAGTAAGAATAATTTAATCTAAATTTATATTCATATAATATAGCAAAAATCATTTTAATATTACCAGAAAGAAAAATAAAATAGATGAAGATAAAAGAAAAAAAAAATGATAGCTCTAGTTCAATGGTAGTCAATCCCTACCTCCACTGAGAGATCAAGGTTCCAACCTTGGCTGTGTCACTTGATGCTTGAAATGTCAAGATGTTTATTCCTTGTACGGATGGGTGCATGAGTGTGTGCAGTCTTTATAAACTTATGGGTGACTAACGGTTAGTGTTAGTTATAAATGTACCCAAAAAAAAAAAAAAAAAAACAAAACCAAAACTGAGTGTAGGCGTATAGCATATCCTAATACCAAGAGGTGCACATATTACACCCCATTACATATGCTCGGAACCTAACTACCAAAAGCTTAGAAATCTAAGCCCACGATTGGTGAATTCCATATGTATCACTTAACAGTTTATAAGAAATCTCGGAAAATCAAAACTTTTACAACTAGTTCCGTGAATGAAAACTTTCACCTACAGTAAATTTCATCACAAGAGCATAAAACATACAAACAACTTTGACTTTACATATGCCAGATCAAACATAAGGGTAAACTTAAACCTTCTCGCTTGTTGTTGAATGCAATTTCAGTAAATTTACTTTTACGTCCTTCAAGATCCAGTTCCAATCTTCAAGAGAGACACATATAACAACTCATTCCAAGTGTCAGGTACTCCAGGCAAGCACCAATGGCTGCAATCTTGAGAATGGACGGCGGCTATTTCTTCTTCTTCAGTCTTGTACTCCATTCTGTAAATCGAAGGGTGGGCATCTTTTCTGTAATCCGTAAGCTTGCTAATGTTTAGATATGTCACGTGTGTTTTCATGTCTCGAAGCACGTACTCTAGAGCTCTCATCTTTGAAGGGTACTTAGCTAGATGAGTATCGTTATAGATTGGTTCATTTTCTTTGTGACACTGCCCTCCTGAATTCCAGTAGCCTCCTCTGTGACCACATCAAATAATTAAAGAATTACTAAACCATATCAGGGACTAATGTATAAACTTGCACCGAAAATATAAAATAAAATAAGGGTAAAATTCACTTAACCACCTATAGTTTGGGCCGATTTTCACATGCTCACCTATGGTTTAAATTTACTTAACGCCGTCAAATTTAAGGTAAAATGATAAACAATTTTGCCTTCTATGGTTTGGGTCTATTATCACATGACCACTTGTGGTTTAGAACGATTCTTACATAATCACGGTAACATTTCACTTAGATCTAACGGCGTTAACCAAAATTAAATAGTTTCACTTAACCTCAAAACCACAGGTGGTTAAGTGTCGAGTTTTAAACTACAAGTGGTCAAGTAAAAATCTGTCCAAATTACGATGGTTAAGTAAAGTTTACCCTAAGTTTTACTTAACATCATAGTTAGATCTAAGGTGAAATGTCATCAAACCACAGATGGTTATATGTCGATGTTTTAAATCATCCGTGGTCATGTCGAAATCAGCCCAAACCACAGGTGTTAAGGATTGTTTATCATTTCACATTGAATCTGACGGCATAAAAAACTTAACATTTTCACTTAATCTCAAAATCATAGGTGGTTATGTTTCAAGTTGCTCAAACCACATGTGGTTAAATGAATTTTACCAAAAAAAAAAAAAAGAACATTAAAATATATACATCATGAAACTATAGATGCATAACACAATTGTTGGAAAATGAGTCGGGTTGACCCAACCCGGTGGCGCCCATGGAGTGGCCGACCCGGTTCGTTTATCCATGTTAAGTAACCTTTTGTTTTCCTCATTATTGTACAAGTTTCACCACATTATGTAACACATAATGGTGGATGTTACACTACTTTATGTTGCACACTATAGTGGGAGTTAAACCATATTATGGTGCATATAATGATAACTTTATTGTATATATATATATATATACATATATATATATATATATATACATATATATATATATATATATACATACATGTATATAATAAGGAAGAATAAGAGTTCTTGATTTTAAAGAGAAATACCATATAGGAAGATAAATGGTCCTCTCATGGAGATTGAGACATTCATGTTATACTATGCCATGAGAATTACAACTAACGCCAATAGGATGGTGGAATTAACGGCTATGCTCATCACTAACGTGATTGTAGTATAATCTAACCGTTAAGACGCATCGAAAGTATGGATGGATAACTAGTGGTGCACGCAATCTAATACGGATTTGGATGGAACAAAGATGGAGTGCATACACCATGAATCGGGTAAGGTTGTTCTGATTAATTTTTTTATTCTGCATGTATGCACATATACACGTTTATTTAACAACAATTAAGCAAATTCATCATTAAGATCACACTTCAAAAGAATAACTGAGAAAACTCCCCCAGACAAAATATGCAGTACTCACTCACTTGAATATGCTAATTAGTTTTGGTCATACATCAGGTAATATTGAGGAACTTTGTCATTACGAATTATGAAATTTCAATCTCTAAATTTCCAGGTATCAACCAAAATTTCCTTGAATTTTCCGATAAATTTATATGACAGACTAACAGATTCCATATTTCTTACTTGAAAAATTACAAACATGATTCAGACATAGGCATGCAACAGATAAAAGCGAGATTTCCTTCTTAAAAACAGTTATTTTGATACTAGACTACAAGAGAAAATACAAGTGACCAAATGTGAAGCAGAGGGGAAATGCCGTTTTGTACCTGAAATGGGTAACCGAGTATCCCCTGAAGATAACATGAGTTTTCTTTACATCAATGTTTTTATCAATCCATCTAGCCCATGTGCCGAGTGCCCTCTTGTATGCTTCAAGGACCTTGAGTCTTGGGTGTACAATGTTACCTTCCTGGTAATAGTCTTCTCTAGAAAAACAACAAACAGAACGTTTTGTATAATTATTAGATGTTTTCAATTAAGATCTTTACTCTTATAATTACTAATATTTTTCATGCTTATCCTTTTTATTCAGATTAGAACAATTCACACGCTTGTAGTCAAATGGTTTTACAACTATGTCGAGCCACAGATCCAAGTATTCAGTAAACAAAGGAAGAGCAATCACCCTTTAGAGGTTTTCTCATGCGTCCACCAATGGCCTGTATTGAAAACTAAGACATCAGCATCATGATACATTGAAGTTGTTCGGTCCATTAAGTCCAGTCTCAGTGTCTCCAAAGTACCATTTTGCACATGGAAAGATGACTCTCGGACAAGAAATGGAGAACTTACAAAATCCACAGTGCAGTTGTAGTCCTAGAAACAGAGGCAAAAGCGTTACATACTAAGACAATAAGGGTGAACTAAAAGAACAATAAAATTCTCGGATTATTCTGAAAGATTTTTAGAGTCTTGCCTCAAATAGGAATGCATAAAATCCTTTCTTTTTGAATTCTCTCTTTCCTGATATCTCATAAACCCGTTTCTTGTTCTTGACACTATGTCGGAGTATGCAAACAAGAGACTCCCACATATTCCTATTTAGGGAATCTCCAACAAAAACCAGTTTCTTCCCTCTTAGTCTTTCCAAAAAATCAGTTGCATTCAAACTGAAATAACGTCAGCAGCAAACTAAGAATTAGAACACTTCATTAACTAACTCAAAAGTGTCATTAGTTTGAAGATAACTTCTATGATTAACTGGAAAATACTACCCATTAGAATCGAGTTGTGCACACTATAAATGCTTACAATCATGCAAAACATTGTCATTTGGTGATTACAAATTACTAATTGGGAGATTTAAAGGAAAAGCATTGTCCAAATTGAGTTCAAATTTATCCACACTACTATTATATCATCGTTCAAGCGAATTCAAATTTATCCACACTACATTATACACTTACAATACTTGTCCCAAATGCTTTTAAAATGCAAACTATTACTACATTCTCAGTGTACAACATGAGTATAAAACACTTTAGTACTCAATCAAACCTCCGAGGCACTTCACTATATTTCCATAAACAATAAATGACATGAACCGCTAAATCACGGGTGTAATTATAAACAAAAAAGAAAACATGCTGCAATATGATGAGGGCATAAGAACTCGAACTTAATTTTGGCAGATACAAGAGCAATTACAGTTCCGCTCAACAAGAGAAACTAAATACATTTCTTCCCCAATTGCTCTTACAAATGTTGCAACTTAAAAGCAAGTGCCATTCATTTAAATGAATAAATCAAAATAATGTAACTCAATAATACATGTTTAGCGAAAAATTTAAAATCGGAGTAAAAGATTCCAGATTAGTTGTACCTCGGTATATCACATCTATTTGGCTGCCATCTCCATTTTACAAACCCATCATCTGGCCTCTTGTTGAGGTGACAATCAAAATCCCTATCAATGTGAGGGCAAGAACCTGCAGGGTAATATGGTTTTGTATCATCCCTGACCCATCTACCATCAAATATCTCACATTCCTTCAAAGAGGTCTTGTGCACTTCCACAATTTGGGAGTCATTACGAGAAATTGTATCATCAACTTCCTCTTCAGAAATTACTTCACTGTTCATCTCATGACCCCTTTCTACCTCACCTAGTGTTCCAACATTCTCCCCGTTATTTGTCAAATTACTGATCTCGGGCGAAATTACTGGATTGTTCATCACAGAACCCCTTTCCTCCTTACCATTTGTTACAACATTCTCTCCATTATTTGTCAAATTACCCATCCTATCAGAGCCAATTATCTCGGTTTTCCCAATAGCCGAACCTGAATCGTCTCCAGAACCAACAGCCTCGCCAATTGAACTTCCATTTCCATTTCTTTCATCCAATTTCCCTTCAATTCCTTTCTCTCCAATCACATTTCCTCCAACCGCAAAACTTCCATCTTTAACCTCCTCAGAGGAATTCCTAAGATGGGCATCCACCAAATCCACTCCTTTCCAACTAACACTCGTAAAATTCCCGCTTGAACCAATCTCAGTAGCATTTGCCACATGGGTCTTTCCATTTTGCACCAAATCCGCAGGGTCCAGTAATTTTGTAGCAGTAATATTAGCACTAGAACTATCATTAACACTTCTTGAAGAAAAATTGGCAGTGTTACTTGAAAAAGAGAAGGGCCAAGAAATACTAATAGAACTAGAATTGTAACCAAAACCATTAAACCCTTGAAACATTGGGTTGAAGAAAGGGGCCTTGAATGAAATATTAAACAAAAGCACACTCAAAAAAATTAAAGAAATTACAACCCCCAAACTGAACCCAGAAACTACCTTTCTTCTGGGAGATGCACTCTGTGGAAACTGATCCGAAAAGGGAAGTTTCTTGAAGTCCATCTCTAAAGAAAGAGACCATTAGCAGCAATCTACTCCTCAAGAACAAGTCAAATGAATCAACAGATGGCTACAGATGAATGTAAGTACTACAATGAAGGAGTGGACAATGAAATTCTTGTGTGCTTTTTGCAAATGTGTAGATGTACATAGGAGTACGAACATAAAAGTTTTCTACGTTTCGGAAAGTTTTTCTTGTGCTGTCAATATGCAGATCGGCGAGGAAACGGGGAATGACGCAAATACCCCTAAAGTTAATATGATTAGTTAGATCATTAACCGCCTAAAAGCCAGTTTAAGTTGACTATTTATTTTTCCCTCATGGTAACTGGTGGTTGTATTCTGTTAATTGCCATTTCAAATTCAAAAGAATCTTCCTGATGTTACTTGTTTTTTCTTTTCTGATTGTGGTGCAACTTATATTCTTAATTTTGCTACCAGGAAATGTGGACGAGTAGTTATGAAGATTAAACAAACTTAAAAAATGACGTGGGAAAAGGGTAAAATGGTCTAATGAAAATCGGTGGCACATCGACGCCGACACAGGTCGTAGTACGTGGTGCAAAATCCGTACTTTTTGTTTAAAAATGCAAAATCTTGTGACGCTCGGGTTGCGTGATGTCACATGGATAGCTGTTATCAAGAACATACTGTTTACTCTCTCATAAAGGTTTAATTTTATGCATAATTTTAAAAAATATATTTAATATTATAATTTTAAATAAGAGAATATTGATTAATATTATTATTTAAATAATAAAATAATAATTAAAATAATAAAATATATTTTTAATATAATAATTTAAAATAAAATAATAATTATTGAAATAATAAATTATATTTAATAAAATAAAAATAATTTAAATAATTAATATTATTATATTTTTTAAATTAATTATATTATAATAATATAAAATGTTTTAAAAAATAAATATTATAATATAAATAAAATGGGAGTGTATCACAGCGCATCCGAATCTGTATTCTGTGGATGTAAAGCATGTAGGTTAGTAGGGGTGTCAGTTTTTTGACTTATTTTTCCTGATGCTCGTGGCAATTTTTAGTTACTATAAAATATTTTTTTAATAAATCTTTTAAATAAGTTAGAAATATAATTATATTCAATTTATAATTTTTAAAATTAATTAAAATAAATACTTTTAAGATATTTTATATTTTAAAATAAATTATAAACTGTTAAAATAAGGTTTGACCTTAGGCCCTATTTGACACATATTAATTTAGAGGATAAATTCTTTTTTAATTAATTTTATGAAATTTCTAGATAATAAATTATTTAAATTAAAGAAAAAATAACTCCAGACTTTTAATTAAGTAATTTAAAGCAACCCTCTGCCTCTTTTTAGGTGAGATTTTGACCAAAAAATTTGTAATTATTACTGTCATAAAAATGGTTATGATGAAGATGAGTAAGAGAATGATATATAAGAAAAAATCCGACGAAAATTTCACCAAAAATGGGATGTAGCATTCATTTAATTGCCTACCCGTAAATTTAGGATGATTTTTGCATTTTTGAAATTTAAGATGCAAACTTTTTTTTTTTTATTAAAATCTTGGACTTGAGCTTGTTTGTCACACTTATTTCAGAATATCTTATAATTTATTTGTTAATTAAAATTTGTTATGAGCTAAAAAAAATCTATTGACTAATTTTTTTAAAAAAATTAACAATATTATTATACTTAACTTGCAATTTTTTAAATTTAACAACAAAAAATAATTTTAAGATAATTATTTTTTGAAAATAAATTATAATTAGTACCAATCAAAAAAATTAATTTTAAGATAATTTATTTTTGAAAATAAGCTAGGATAATCAAAATTATAGAAGTATTTTATTTTAACGGCAAAATCGCGTCTAGAGCATATATGCATTGTTTTAAAAAAATTCGTTTCACTCTAATTAATTTTTGAATTAATTTTAAAAGGTCTTATACCGCTTAAATAGATTAAACGCTTAAAATTAATTAATTTTTGTTTATATTTAATTAATATTCGATTAAAATCATTTAGGTTTTAAGCTCTGCCCTACGACTTAAGTCCGCTGTATCGAATCTACACCGTTTTACAACATCCACTAGATCGGATCTGCAGATGGAAACTAAATGCCTCGAAATTTGTACTTTAAACTTCTTTTTACACTCGCATTAACGTTAATTTGTCACTGTTACTACCTTTGCTTTTCTGTAAAGTTGATCAATGAAATTATTAATATTAAGTATTAAAATAAGTCCAACGTCATATCAAATAATAAAAATAAAATAAAATAATATTTTATTTTATTTTATTTTATTTTGAAATATAATAATAAAATAAATTATAGAACACACTTTTATTTCAAATTTAATTATTTGTACACATCTCTTTCTATATGTAATCTCTCTCAATTTTCTTCTAAAATAACTTAAAACTTATCAAATTATCTCTCATTATATAATTATTTTGTATGAATATTAAAATTTATTTTGTTATTATAGGTTTAATTTTTCTATACAATGCTTGTTATAAGATATTTAAATTGATTCAGATTTACTTAGATCGTATTACTTAAGATCGCTTAAGAAGCAGGTAGGTGCGTGTTTAAACCATATATGTACTCAAAATTATATTATTTAAAGAGTTTTAGCAACCAAACTCAACCAATTATTTACAAATGAGTGTGGATTTGGTGTGAATTATTGCAAGTTATGGGTTCACCATTATGACTAAATTGACGATACACTCGACAATTTATATGAGATTATAGTTCATGGTAGTATGCCTTATCTAAGTTTAATTATATCCCTTATCTTACTAAATATGCAAGTCTCAGTGTCTATAATTAAATTAAGCAATCGCTTTATATCTTAGCAACTCACAAAAAATTGAGAGAGAATCAATAAAAGAGAAACTAAATTAATATTTAATTTTTTAAGACACGGAAGAAAAGCTTGAATTTTTATAAACCTAAAATTATTCGTACACATAATATATGTATATATAACAATTATTAGTGCGGGTGCAGATTCAAGTTTATTGGTGCAGGTTAGAATCAAACTCGTACCCATTGTCGTATATTTATTGGTTTTTATTTTCTTTACCACATCCAAATTCAAAATTATTGGTACAAATTATATGATGCAAATTTTGTGAGTTTGAAACGATTTTACGGGTTCATTGGATTATTTGCTCTCCCCTGAATGAGTTGGACGTCCCTACTTCCGAGTTAGACCAGCATCAATGGAAATTGGAAGGTAGTAATGTACTTGGGTTTTCAAGTTTTTATTTTCTTAGGCCTCTAGTTTGCTTTTAAAGAATTTTTATTTGCACCGACAAAATTTATGATTTCAGTTTCAATTTCATTAATGAAAATAGCAGCATTTGGTGTATTTACAGAAAAGAAGGTTATTTCATGGGCCATTGTGAAGGATCGCTTAGCCCAAGTGAACGACATTATTGGGCATGGCAACTTTGTCAGGTTGATCCCTAATTTGTCTTGTCATATTCTAGAAAAATCACCATGACCCCCAGCATTAATTCGTTAATATTTTAAATTGAATTCAAATTAAATTTTAAATCGAGCGATCTTAAATCAAGCTCGACTATTTTGTTTTATTTCTAGCCTTACTAAACGCTTGTGTTGGCCAGAAAGAAGCTAGAGAATGTGCAAGCAGTCAATAAAATACAACTACATGTATTATAATTTCTATCCACATCGTTAAACTATCACCAGCAACTTATAAACTCGACCAATATTGAATATAAAAGAAAAATGCTTTTTCCACATGGCTTGCCATTTTTCTTTATACAGACGAATACATGCACTGAACACTTATAAACACCGATCCACTATTTATTTATTTTTTCTCTTTTTTCCTCTTTTTTTTCCTTATTTTTGGTTCTAGTTACGATCCACTATTTCTCTCACTTAAGACCTTGACAATATACTGAGGAAACTATAAATTACACAACCAAAGAAATCATCGGGGACCTGAAAGTTCCATAGCTTCAACCACAAGTGACGATTCTTCTATAAAATCAGAATATCTTTGAGGAGTTTCAAATGCTTGGTACCTTGGTGTGTGACCGGCTGATTGTGAGGCTGCCCATCTTTCCGCTAAGTCATCCCCTTCCAACATTCTTAACACTTCCGACATTTTTGGACGCTTAGAAGGGTTAAACTGGGTACATAAAAGGGCAACTTGAACCATTTCTTGTAACTCAATCCTGTCATAATCTTTCTTTAAATCTTTGTCCACCATTAGGTTCAGCTTTTCATCCTGATGGAGCTTCTTTACCTGCATATAGTTGTAACATTATGTCAGAAGAGATAGATAAGTCAAAAATTAGCTAATATATTGTAACACCTTATAATTACTTTTCTTTGCTAGATTTAAGTGAAATAGCAAATAAAGGTTAAACTACAAAAGGTAAAAGAAAGAAAAAAGACGTATAGCCTAATAATCTTCTTTTTTCCCTTTTTTTCTCAACTAAACATAACCAAATGGTACTTAATAGTCTGCTATACTATGAAGGGTTTACTTAGTCCACCTCCATCCTAAGAACAATGGAAACATGTGCTGCAGTTTAACAGCAGACTTAAGAACCAAGAAGCAAAGAGCCTCTTATGCAAACTCTAAGAGCCTGACGTTTTAGCTACATGTAACTATGCATAGATTTCCACTAAAAATAGCAAAAGGACAAGTGTTAGCGCGAGAGAATATTATACCCAATCAAGCATTACACCTTTCTGACTGGCTGCCCTTCCAAAGTCCAAAGCTCTCTGACCAGTGATTAACTCAAGAAGCAAGATCCCAAATCCAAAGACGTCAGTTTTTTCTGATGATTGGCCCGTTGACAAATACTCTGGAGCAATGTGGCCTACAGTACCACGGACAGCCGTGGTCACATGAGACTCCCGGTAATCCAACAGCTTTGCCAACCCAAAATCTCCAACAACTGCCTCGAAGTCTTCATCCAACAAAATATTGGCTGCCTTGACATCACGATGAATAATTCTGGGGTCACATTGTTCGTGCAAATATAGTAGCCCCCGTGCCGTGCCTAAAGCTATCGCTTTTCGCCTTGACCAGTCTAAGATTGGCCTACCTAGGACATGATCTGGAAAAAGGAAACAGAAGTCATAAGGTTTTTCAATTGAAAAGGCAGAAAAATTTATAATCACTATATGGTAAATACAAATTCTAGATCATAATCTAGTAGAAAAGTGCTTTTGGAAAACAAATCTTTGAAGTAGAAGGGTGAGCTTTTGTACTCTGTGATCGACAGGAGGACTTTGATTCATGAATTAGCATTAGATATAACACTAGCATCCAGTGTCGCACTAACCTCTTAATCTTGATGCTACACTCCCATTTGGCATGTAGGGATAAACAAGCAGCCTTTCATTTTCAGTTGTACAGAAACCCCGAAGCCGGAGAAGATTCCTATGTAGAGCTGAACTTATGAGTTCTACTTCTGTCTGAAATTGTATTTCACCCCCAAAAGTGTTATAGTCCTTCAACCTTTTGACAGCTACCGTAGTCCCATCATTTAAGCAACCCTTGTAAACGATTCCAAATCCTCCCCTCCCCAAAATATTCTTTGAGTTGAAATGGTCAGTTGCAGCCCGAAGTTCCTTGAAGGTATACCTTCTCAAATGTCCCAAGCAAACTTCGGGATCATATTGATCTGCATCCATGCAATAGTCAGGGGCAAGAATATTGTAATGCTTCAAGTAAGATAAACACCAGCCAAGAATCAGATGAATCAATTAGAATTTCTTGGACAATCAAGTACTTTAGACTATTGAAAAATTCTGAGGAAAACATTATACTCAGAAAACCACCTCAAAATGAAATTCTAGGCATACACACTTTCTACCATATAGCAGATCTCGTAAAGTTTTGATAATTAGGCCAGCCTACTCAATAAAGTTTGCCAAATCTTTTATTTATAGTATAGTTTAAATGCTTTACATGTTTTCATAAGCATCTATGATTACTAATCATTGACACGGAGATGAGTTTCACAAAGTGACAAGAACATAGGGACTGACCATTAACATCAAAGAAAATCTGTTGATTGTGCCTATATCGCCACCAAACGAGCAACCCAATAACTATAATGATTAGGAAAGCTGCCCCAAAACTTGAACCCATGGCAATAGCCACGCGGTGGCCTTTTCTCCCAGATTTAGTTTGATCTGAATAGAAATTAGACATCGTGATGACTGGTGAAAGAAAAATACAACGATAAATGAAAAAAGAAAAAAAAACTAAGGTTACGATTAAACAATGTGACAGCCCATACCTTCTGGTGGGTAGGAAGTAGGCTCTGGATAGACAACAGAACAATTGTTTACAGAATTTGGCCCACAAATTAAAGGGTTGCCGATAATTCTGAAAATCAAAGTGAAACAATAAGAATGCTTCAATTATCAAACCAAATCGCAACAATACGTATACTTCAATTATTAAAAGCTAATGTATCTGATGGAAAGAGACTGATGAATATGAGAATGAGATGATGGCTCACTTGAAAGTTCTGGCAGATATTTTCGACAGGGAACCACTGAAATTGTTGAACGACAGGTCCCTGAAAACAATTTAAGTCAAATAATCAACCAATATGTCCATGGAAGAAACAGAAGATCCAGTTCTGCACACAGGATTCTACTGCATTCTAAATAAGAGAAGCGAGCGAACTTACACGAGAGTGAGACCTCCGATTCTTGACAGGGATTTAGGAATTGCTCCAGTAAGGCTATTGTTGTTTAGTCGCCTGACTTGCTCAAAGAAAAACAACATGAAAGGATTCAATTTTAAAATAATTATGGTCTTTCAATAGTAAAAGTTCACCAGGTTGACGCAGAGAAAACTCCTGCAACTTACAAATAATTCAGGTTCCTGAGGTCACCGAAAGAGCTGGGTATTTCACCACCAAGCTTGTTACTAGAGAGATCGAGCATCTGAAGCTTCTCTAACTTCCCAATTGTAGCAGGAATAGGACCAGAAATGGCATTATTCTGCAGCAACCTATATATGTACGCAAAACATTCATTGTGAGATACATATTACCCCTTTCGCATCAAAACTTAAACTGTGAGACAATTATTATTAGTAAGAATTGTACATAAACAATATTTAAGTACAAGCTTAAGGGGAAATTATGTAGGCCGAGTAATTGAGAAGCAGCTAAGTCAAAAATGAAAATCAAGAGTACAAAACATGCCTTAAACTTACACTGATTGCAAGTTACTGAGGTTTCCAATTCCCGGCGATAAGGTTCCAGATAAGCTCTGACTAGGTAGCCCTCTGGTAAGATATGAACAAGAATCATGAGACTTAACAACTTAATGCCCAGGTTGTTCAGAATTTTGAGTTCAATTATTCAATAGTAGCAACCGTACGAAAGTATTAAAGCAACTCACAGAAAAGAAACATAGCCATCAGGAGAACAGGTCACCATCCTCCAACTACACGGATCTACGGAAGAAATATCCCAGTTCTCCAAAACATTGTATGGGTCAATTAGATCATTCTTTATGGCTATCAAAGCTACAACTGCATCAAAATGGCAAAACACAAAGATAATATATAAATGTATATTACGCAACCAATTTGTTTCTCTTTCGTGGTGTATGAGATTCAAAACTATAAGTACCAACATATGTTCTTGCTGCGTCAAAACATCAAAAAGAGAGGCAAACAATACAAGTCTATCTAGATTCCGAAAAGGGTAAAGCAAATTGGAGTAAGAAAAGCAGTGGGGAATTGAGGGTGAGAAAACCATATGAAATGGTAGAAGACGGACTCTAAGTTCACTACAATAAACCTCATAAAATTCAATACAACAAATGATATACATAAGCATGGCACCATAGGTGTTACCTGAACTAAATTCAACAAAAAAAAAAAACATAAAATTTAAAATTTAAAATTCAAATAAGAACTAACCTTCATAGTTTACCCCAGAAGGAGAAAGAGTTGCAGAGATGCCCTCCAACAATGTCAAAGTCAGTAATGCCAAACACCAGAAATTAGTTCCCCAAATTTCCATTTCCTGCTTAATCAGTTTCTTTCCAAAACCATCACCAAGCCAACAATGAAAGAAGCCATTCTCACGTGAATATACCACCTTTATATAGCCTTATCCAAACAACATTCAACTCCAAAAAAAGTAAAAAATTCCCAGAATCAGCATCCATAAAGCAAAGCCACCATTATTATAACTGGAATTATCCGTTTCAAACTTAAAATTTTAAAGAATCCACGGAATTTGATAAACCCAGGTGGTAAAACCTTACAACCAAATACCCAAATGATAAAGTAACAGTCCTTATAAAACTTGATTAGAGATTTGAGAAGGGTATGGCTGTGGGTTTTTAGCTCTCTGCTGTTCTTCCTTTAAGATTCTCCTATATCCATAAAAGATCAAATCACACTATCTCACCTCATGAGGCAGAAAGATACAAACACACAATAAAGCCAAGACAAAAGGCCAAAACTTCACAGATACAGTTGTTTCACTGTGAAAGGACGCTTACATTTATTGAATTTTAACTGGAAAAAGTAGAAAATAATTGTTTTTAAAATGATTTTTCTTAAACTACACCGACTGAACTGAGAGGACGTGTGATCAGAAAGAACAATGGATGTCTAGTCACGTGCTTGGCTTGTCTTCGTCTAAGTTGGCTTTCAGTCTTTCAAATACATGGCCTACTACGCCAAGATGCCCTATTTCTTTTTTTCTTTTCAGAATTATATTTTTATCAATAAATCTAAAAATGCACTCCCAAACAAATCTTACTTTAAAAAGATTACCAAGGTTTTGCATCATTATATAATTATTACTAAGGTAAAAAAAAATATATATAATTTGTGCTTCGTAATAATTCGATATCTTGAAGTTGACTAATTGACTAAAATATTTATGCATTAAAACTAGTATATATTTTTAATGCATAAAGAATTCTAAGTTTTTAATTAAATGGCACTTTGTGTGTTATATTCTAAAATCTAAAATGAAATACAATTAAGTATTCCATCCGTTTGAAAATTAAATATATTTATAAAATTTAATAAAATATATTTGTGAATAAAATTTAAATTTAAAGTAAATTTATGTTATTTTAATTAATATCAAAGTTAATATTATAAATTATATATAAAATATTACAGGGTATAAACTTTAAACTTTTAAAATTTTAACAAAGTTATATATATTATAATTTAAATATTAATATTTCTTAAATCTAATTCAATAGAATTAAAAAGTATTTTTAATTTTAAAATAAAATAAAATAATAAAAATTTATTTCCTTAAAAAATATCTATAAGGTTAATAACAAGGGGGAATATTTAGCATTTCAAGAGAGACGCTAGAATGCGCCGTGGCCTTGTTGGTAATTGGCAAAGTTGTATTTTTTTTTTTTTGTTATTCTCTTATTGGATATCGTGAAAGAGAATCTCTAAAATGCGTCCATCTGAGAGCAGATGTTCACGTGCCTCCGTCCACTTCACTAAATTGGTAAATAAAAATAAATAGTTCTGGATTAATTTGAGATTATTTATTCAAAAATTTAATTTGAGTTGTATTTAAAATATAAATAAGTATAATATGAGTTTATTTTTAAATTTGATTAATAATTTGAATTATATTAAATTATTTTTTTATTAATATTTAATATTATTCGTTCAAAAAATTTAAACTATTTAGACTCAATTTATAGTCGTATTTAATTTTATTTTAAATTTAATAAATTATAAAGAATAAAATCTAAATATGTCAATACTCAATTCGATTCGATTCGATTCGTTTACACATCTAATTACTAATTACCCGAATTGTTACACTAGCACAACAGTTCGACTATGTACCGGACCCCACTCAACCTGTTACATATGCTTAGTAGTTAGTACTATAATTTTATTAATAATTCAAATATAATTTAAATATAATATTTTTTAATACATAATTTATTATCTTAAGCCGTGATCATAGTAGTACTATTACTTTATTAACCCTATTAATAATGAGTTTGCCTTAATGTGCTCAAATTTCGAACCCCCATGCCCAAAGGTATTTTTGTCGCTTTGGGAAGCTGAAATATTCCAGAGTCTACAGTCTCTGAGAGTTGCATATTACGGGGTATCTCGTATACTTTTTCTCGTCGAAATTTAAATATTTTATTTTAAAATAATTTTTAATATAATTTTTAAAATATAATTATGTGTATGTGTATTTTGAAAAACAAGCATATTAATATATTTTTAAAATCTATTACATAAATTTATTTTTTTAATTTTTATATAAAATATAATTAAGATATTTAAATTAAGACATATGAAAAAGGCGAAGGGGGGGGGGGGGGGGAGGTAGGGTAAGCATAATTTACT
>JAUMHB010028656.1:10526-22565 GCA_032359685.1 Pittosporum tobira | reverse complement strand
TAACGTTGACATTCTTTTTGTCGGAAACCAAATTTTATTTAGTACATCAAAATATTAAAAATACAGGGTTCTTACATACTAGCTCGAATGTCCGGCATTGCCCGGGCTAGACACAATTGTTTATTGATATATTATAAAAGTTATTATAATATTTTATGTAATTTTTTTAATATTTAATTAGTTATAAGTTAAAACAATTGATATTATGTATATATGTTAATAAATTATTTATTTATTTGATAAATAAGTTTTTGAATTTTATTTTAAGACAACCAATTTGATTTTATTTTTTTTGTAAATAATAATCTATTATAATTTTTTAAAGTTGATCAAATATATGTTCATATTTAAAAATAAATTAGAAGTTATTTGTAAATTTTTATATTTTTGTTACCCATTTTCTAATTCATGTATGTAATAATATACTTAAGTAGGGATTATGTATGAAAGATAATAGATATGTCATACTTAATTTTATTAATAATAATTTATTAACACTATTGACATTTTTCATTATGGAATGGAAATGTGTGTGTAGAATAACCAGTATATTGAGAAAAAAAATATTTTGTACTTATATATATGTTAGATGTTTGGATTTAATAATTTTTAATTAAAATATAAGCTTAAGGTGATTTCTTTAACATAAATAACAAACTTTAAAATTTTGGTTCAACATTTTGTAATAAATAAGACAAAAATATCACTTAACTAAGCCCTAAATCCACTTACTTAGTTTGACATTTTGGTAATTATATCTTGACATTTATTAACTTGACATTATTTAACATATAAATACACATACCTATTTATGAGTTACATAATAACTTAATTAATTTACATTTGTATTCTAATTAAGTTGCATAAATGATAATGACTTTACAAATACTAAAACATTCAGTTTTTCTTCCCATGATCTTCACATATTCTGATCCCCTCCTTTTATAGTCTTCTTCTTAATTATTTTGGAAAAAGAAGCATATTAACTCCACATCAAGAAAAATATATATTAAAAAAGGCTATTTATTAATTTAACATTTAATAGATGTATCAACAAAAATTATTGTATTATACATAAATATATTAATTTTGACATGTTTCATGATTTTCGTAAGTTAGTTTTTAAAATATTTTAAAACTTTAAAATAATTATGCAGTATGTTTTAATATATATATATATATATATATATATATATATATATATATAACTTTTAACCAAGAAAATATGTATGCTTAGTAAAAGATTTAAAATATTAAATTTTAAAAAAAATCAGAAAACAAAAAATGAAATTCAATATAAATAAAAAAAAATAAGCAAGGAACTTACTATTTAATATACCACAATTAAAATAATAACAATGTAACCGAATTTTAATAACCCAATTTGAACGTACTAAGAATTAAAAAAAAAAACCATTCGTGTATTCACGGGCACATGATCTAGTATATATATAAAGCACAAATCACATAATTTTGGTTCAGTATTTAGCCATTTTTGGACACTTTTGCCCCTTGATTATTTTTTCTTTTTAAAAAATTAATTACAGTTGTCAATATTTGAACTTTGGTTACTTCAATAGGTAATGAGTAACTTTATCACTATAATAAACTCATATGATGAAATAAATTTTAAAATATTAAATAATGTATGTTTCGCTTGATGATATATAAATTTGGTTTTCTATTATTTTCAAGTATACATACTTTTCATTATCAACACATTTAATTATTAAACATAAACCTCTAACATATATATAAATATAAATTTATTGTTAACAAAATATTATCAATAAAAATAATTTTAAAGTGTCTATTATTTTTCATATATAATATAGATATAGATTAAAAAAATTTAAAAACCATCGATTTTTTCTTTAAAAAATTAAAAGAAAAAATGACGTACATAATGATATTTCTGTCGAATGTATTAAAGTGTAAAAAGTTTTAATCTGGTCATATTATTGGTCAAGCAATGCTTGATTGGTTTTGGATCCGTTTCGGGGGAGGGGCCCCAATATATATATACTAGGGGTAGATTTGGAATAGGAGCAGGACTCTAAATTCTGAAAGCAGCCCTGATATGCTTTCGCGTAAATGAGATTTAGGTTTCTTTTGTCCAAAAATAAATTTATTAAAAAAAAAAAAAAAAAAAAAAAGAAAAAGAAAAAAGTAGTAGGGTTGTTTTTGTTATTTCTTCTTATTATATGTGGCAATTTGGCAATTGATTTTACATGGGCGGCGAGGGCGATGGCGTCACCGATATAAGCTTGGTCTAGTCTCTAGTTTTCATTGATTTCTTGGGAGTTACTTATAAGTTCTTTATGTGCTGCCCGCCCCTCCACCCGTGATCTGATTTATTTGTTTGAGGTCATTCCTCACGAGAAGTAGTGGATGATGTTTTAGGTAGATAATTACTTAAAATCTATTGAGTGTGTATATATATATATATATATATATATAATGTTGTTCCACCGCCAATATCACACAAAATTAATATAAAAATAATTAATTTTGCGACAATTAAAAATATAAAATTTATGCGAATAACAGATTATCGCTTTGACTCGAGTCAATCCCATGTAGGCTTATTTATAGTGTGTTATACCCCCTCTATCTAGAAGGCTTAGAACTCCACAATCGGTCACAATTAGATCAAGTAACCATCATTCCGTACTTTTAGAATCCACATCCCACACTCCCAAAAACGGTTTACTCTCTCTATATACTGTATGTTATAGTTATTAGTTTATTAATTAATCTCTCTCTCCCGGCTCTAGTCTCTAACAATGGCAGTCAGAGTCTACTGTTAAATCTGAAGATACTTCAAGTTGTACTTTAGCTATCAAGCTTCCTTATCTTTTCATGCTCGATACTTTTTCCATTACTCCGAAATCGTAAGTCCTTCAATTCCACTGTTGTACTCTTTTGCATTTCTATGTTTCTAAATTTTCTTTCTACATTTGTATGTGAATCCACTTAGAAATTGCTTGCTTGGGAAACGTGTATAGGTTTCTTTCATTCAATGTCACATTTTGATCATCTGCGCAAATTTTGCCCCCTTAAAGAGTTATGAGTATGTTAAAGATGCCATTTTTCTAATTGAATGAGGGTTAATCTGATATGATAAGATCGTGAATGCCATCAATTATCTAAAAGATTTAATTTAATTTTTTTTTTTACTTGGAATCATAGAATAAATTACAACACAATTTTATATTTTAAGATTTCGAAAATTGAGTAGTAAAATTTGAACTATATATCAAAGAGTGTAGGCTGTGTAGTGTACCTGTTTTCTTTGTCATGTTTTGCACAAAACCCACAAACACATTTCATATGCATTGAATAAAGTTTTTAACTTTTGGATAATATGGTGATCTTTTTTATTTCTTTTATTTTCCAGTTATTGGATAATCATAGTTGTTTGTCGGGGAGGGATTTTTTCAAAGATTGGAATAAGGATTATTCATGATGATGGGCTTGTTAAGTGATAAATGTTCCCTTTCCATATTGCCTGAAAAACGCCTACTTGAACATAGCGGACATGAGGCTCGTAAGTTTCCTTCCAACTTCAAGCGCCCGAAGGTTGACGCAATTCGAGATTTTCCAAGAAATTGTGGTGCACTTGCTCATCAAGTCCATGAAACATGCACTAGAGATAGCAGGACCCGTGTCCAACCAGCCACTGAAAATTTGGAAGTTGCAAGTCAGAGTAATAAGTTAATAGTCGAGCATGTAGTAGAATTGGAATCTGTTGAATTGAAAATGGAGGCTATAAAACCACCATTATTGGTGTCAAATGATGATGTCACAGAGCCAATGAGAAAAATCCATTTGAAGGATGTGGAAATGGGGTCCCCGATAGCTTCGAGGAAGGTTGATCTGGAAAAGGTGGGGGGAAATGATTCTACGCCAAATCAGATTGATACCATAGATTTTTCAGAAACCCCATCCAAGCCCCAGATGATTCTTAGAAAATATCCATCTCCAAAGATCCGAAAAGGGGTTGCCGTCTTTAGGGATTTTCCTCAAGGTTGTGGAAGACTAAATCATGATTCATCTAATAAATCCGAGGTTTTGCCCAATGGAAATTCTGGTGTGGAGCGTCGGCATTTGGTCGAGACTATACACACTGATAATGCACAGATTGGAGCCGAGTGGCTTGACAAAGACCATACATTTTCAAGAAAAATAGAACAGAAGATTTTAGAAAATATTTATGATGAAGTTAAAGCTGAAACTGGAAAGGCTACCAAGGTTAAAAAGGATAAAATGTTTGAAGAGATAACAAGTTCTGAATGTCTCAACCCGAAAGATGATATAGAGAACATTGGCATTACATCTTCATCATTGAGTAACTTACTTCAAACAACTTTGGAGTGCCGGATGGCCTGTAATAATGACTCTGGAGGAGCCCGCAGTCAGATTGGAAGAATGGAGGAGGATTCTGGAAAATGCATTATTACGTGCAGGCTACCGGATGAAAAAACTGATTTGATGATGCATTCGGAAAGAATAGTATCTGTTGATTTGGCAACTTCATTTCATCGTGGCATTGTAACTGGAATGCAACAAGTGGAAAAGGTCTTTGATTGTGTGTCGACTGAATCTACTGGTGGATTTATTGACCAGAAATATGAGATTATGGGTGCCGATGAATCTAAATATCTAATTTTGAAACAGGACAGAGCTAATGTTTCAAAACAGAATGCTTTGACTGAATCTGCTGGTAGTATTGACCAGAAATATGAGATCATGGGTGATGGTAAATATAAATATCTTATTTTGAAACAGGACAAAATTAATGTTTCAGAACAGAATTTTGCAAATGAGGAATCTCTTATTCTTGGAATGAAATCTGGTAAACGGTCAGATTATGGAGGGAAAATCGGTGATACTCTCGCGGCCAAAGAATCAACTGATTTGAGCTCTGTTTCGTCCGATAGCCACCAGGCAGCTCTTAGTTGCAATAAAGTGCGGGAGACTCTGAATTTGTTTGAAGAGATTTTAGAAAAGCGGATTGAAGAACAAGCAAAGTCAAACTCCAAAGGGAAGGTTTCTTCATATATTTATGTAGAAATAGCAATGCAACTTAAAGAACAGAAAAAGTGGATTAATATGAACGAACGAGTCTTGGGAGCTGTCCCGGGTGTTGAAATTGGCGACCAATTTCATAGTAGGGCCCAGCTTGTTATTATTGGCTTACACGGTCAGTTTGTTGCTGGTATAGATTTCATGGAGAAAGATGGAAATAAAATTGCCACCAGCATCGTGACCTCCGATCGTTATTCGAATGAAAGAGAAATTACGGACGTATTAATCTATTCAGGTGAAGGTGGAAATTCACGAGTTGTGGGCCAGGAACCTAAAGATCAGACGCTTGTACGAGGTAACCTTGCCTTAAAGAATAGCATGGACAGAGGTACTCCGGTAAGGGTTATTCGAGGTCGTGAAATTTCAAAGAAATATAAAACCAGGGATAAAAAGGGAAGGAAGGAAGCAAAATATACTTATGACGGATTATATGTTGTGAGAAAATATTGGCAAGACATAGGGAAACATGGGAATCTGGTACTTATGTTTCAATTGAATAAAGTTCAAGGTCAGCCAAAACTTTCTCCCGATATGTTGAACAGGTCCGGAAAATCCAAAGCACCTCGCAAAGATCCGATATTGTTAGATGATATTTCTTACGGGAAAGAAATGATACCTATTCGTGTAGCAAATACCATTGATAATGAAAAACCTCCATCTTTCAAGTACATAACAAATATGGTATACCCGGAGTTGCGCGGGTCCTCGATTAGCTGCTGTGATTGCATTCACGGATGCTCCGACCGGGTGAAATGTTCTTGTGTTATCAAGAATAGAGGAACTGTTCCATTTAACGATGATGGAGCTATCGTTAGAATAAAGCGTATTGTTTATGAGTGTGGTCCTTCTTGCAAATGCCCCCCTTCTTGCAAGAATAGAGTAAGCCAACATGGATTACAATTTCCATTAGAGGTTTTTAAAACCAATTCGAGGGGATGGGGTGTTAGATCACGAGATTCTATATTGTCTGGGAGATTCGTATGTGAGTATGTCGGGGAGTTGCTTAACGATGAGCAAGCCGAGGAAAGAAGTGATTATGATGAATATTTGTTTGATATAGGGATAGGCACAACTTATTTAGGTTGTGATGATGGATTTGCTATTGATGCAGCCCATTTTGGGAACGTCGGAAGATTTGTCAACCATAGTTGCTCGCCTAACTTGTATGCCCAAGATGTCCTGTTTGATCATGGTGACAAGAGGCTGCCCCACGTAATGCTATTCGCGACGATGAACATACCTCCTTTGCAAGAGTTGACTTATGATTACAATTACAAAATTGACCAAGTTCGTGACTCAAGTGGAAATATCAAGAAGAAAACTTGTTTCTGTGGTGCTCATGATTGCTGCGGGAGGATGTATTGAGGAAGCTTCCTTAAAATGGTCTTGGATATTGTGCAGACAAAGGTACGTTCTTCCTATCAATGTACGCTTACAATATTGTTTCAATTGCATTATGAGATATTATGTGGACCTTCTTATCATCCAATGATGTCTATATTTGTTTAAATTCCGTATTTCTTGAAAATTAAATGTTTAAAATGCATGCTAATACCATCTTGGAAATAATTACAAGAGTCAATTACTATATATTTCTTAAATTCCTAGTTACTATCGGTATATAAATTTTGTTCCTCATTTTATCATGAGTTATTATTTAATAGTAGTACTAAAATGTTATGTGAATACATATATTTATCTAATATTTATATGCGTGTTGAATTCCTGAATTCCTATTTTTCAAGATTTGTTAAACCGTTGAATCCTCGTATTGTGAACCGAAGTCATTGCTTCTTAGCTTTTTATGGATCTTGTATTTTGAAATTCGCTTATTAAATGAAATAAGCTACATTTTCGAAAAGATTTTTATTTACAACAAGAGATTGATTGTTTAAGAACACTTATAGTACACGTGATGTCTGAGCATCGAACAAAATGGTATCCATTTTGAGACGAGGAAGTGGAAATATCTCCCATCTCAATTATATACTGTAGAGCCTTTTGTTATTTTATAAGAATGAGATGTGTCTCAAATCATTGCTTTTGTGGATTTCTTGTTAGAATTTGGATATAGGACATGCCTTCTAAAGTTCTAATATATACTCCGACTCTGAGATTATTGTTGATTTTCATGCTTTGCGGGTGGCACCCCATTTTGGTGCCCCAATGAATAAATTTTCAATTATAAAACAGAAGCTACCTTTTCTTTTTCTTCTTTCCTTTCTCCTCTATAATTTGCTGGCTTTTGAAATGACGAGTATAGCTTTCAATTTTGGTGCATTTTTAACTTAGGTGTGCCAAAAAGTTTTAGTTCTAGAAATCTAGAAACTCGGTGCCATCAATTTGATACTATTTGTTTCAGGAATTCAACCTTTTTGAAAAAAATGGCAGGGACATCAATGTGAGAGAACTATGGATTCAAGCTGATGAGTACTGACCCATTTCTATTTTGGGGAATTTGATCATTCATTCTTGAACTTTATTCACTCAAGTGAAGCTCAAGTGTTTGAGAATTTTCTTTTAGCAGTGTGCACTTTTATATCTTGTTTATTAGATTCGATTAATTGAAATTTGCCTTGCAATTTTCTTTTTCTTTAAATGAACACTTCGAAGGAGTGACAATACAGGATTCTGAAGCTAGTCCAAACTACATGTACAGGTTGAAAATCAATGGCAATTCATAGTGGGATTCTTTCCTTCTGATTTAATGTTAGCTTGCTCATGGTTTTTATTGTGATATTGTCTCATATTGTGTTTTCCAGTGTCTGAGACTCAATATATGTGCTTTATGGGTCCCTCAACTTATCATCAATTGATTAAAAGATTAAAAGTTGGATAATTTAATATGGTATCATAGCTATGGTTTTGTGATATTGATGATATTGATTTATTAAAAATAAATATAAAAAAATACATAGGGGTGTATTTTGATATTGTCCCACTTTGTGTATTCTATAGTATTTGATACTCTCCCTATTACAAATGAAGAATCTCTTCATTTATCACAAATTGATTTTAAGTTAGATTCTTCAACAGTTTTTAAAAAATATAATTAATTTTAAGATAGAGACTTTAACAATTTAAAAAAAGATATTTTTGGTCATGGATATTTTAATTTAAATTGGTACGTGAAAATTAGTATTTATATCTTCCATTACATAAAATAAGTTAATTTTTTACTTTAAAAATTTTAAATTGATACCAACTACCACTCAATTTCAATATAAAATTTTATTTCATTCATTTTTCTTAAAGAATGAGAACCAAACACAACATAAGAATTTTAAGTATCAAGTTTTCATTCGGGGGATCGTACGAGAAGTGAAGTAAACCCACAAGTGTTAATTTGAATTTTACCCAATATTGTAAACCAATTTTCTCCAAAAATAGAGGAAACACTATGCATCCAACATTAGGAAACGCCATTTTTCTTTAAACATGAGTGCCATTATTGTAAAAGCCGATTACATAGAAGTTACATATGTACCAGCGGCATCAAGGATGTAAAATATATAGAAAAAAGGTAAGATACAGCATGCGTTTTTAGAAATCAAACACAGATATAAATAATCATATTCTGAAAAGGCCCATAAACATCCATATTCACAAAACTCAGCCATAGCACCTAATTGGGTCATTGCAGCCCTTTTCAGTGGATTGTTTGAGACCAAACCGACCACCCTTTGCAAGATATTGCTGATGGTACTCCTCGGCCCGGTAAAACTTTCTGGCAGGAAGGATCTCAGTTACAATCTTCCTGTTAAAGAGCTTCTGGTGCCGCTCGATGGCCTCCAATGCTGCCTTCTCTTGCTCAGGTGTGAAGTAGTATATTCCAGATCGGTACTGCGTACCAACATCACCCCCCTGCCCACAAAATAACAAAGTTCTTTAATTTAGGATGTGCAATCAAAACTCCTTAACATATGTAGAAGCGAGTTCATGTCCACCTGGTGTGGACTAATGGATGCACTGAACCAAGTGCATATAGTCCGTTGAGGTTTTACCAGAAGACAATGTAATAAAAGACAAAATGCATGACTAATGTTAAATAATTGTCTTTAACCACCTATCTAGTTAACTTTTTTTTTCCCCTTCCATTAAAAGAGAAGGAGAAATCATTCGGTGGGCCATACAGTAAAATCACAACTCCAAAGAAAACCAAGATTTACTAAAACCCCTTGGTAAAAGCCACAACACCAAACATTTCATGCAAGTGTAAATGCACCTAACATACGACGATTTCCACCCAAGTAACTACTCATACCCAGAGTCCAAGACATTCATGCATGTTCAAAGTACTAACAAAAACCAAAGTAGAATGAAGAAACAATAATTAAACTAAGACATCTACAGTGTTACAATAGACCAATTAACTTTAAAACCAAATTTAATTATTGAATAATTCTTTATGTGGCCTCGGGAGAGAGAGGAGCTTGTGGTCTCCTAGTTTGGGAAAGCAATGGGGTTTTGAGTGGTAACTATTGGGGAGAATGGGAGAAGGTGCAGCAACGTAGTTTTACAATTAATTGAGTGCATGTTTGGTATTCCAAGTTTGCCAAGTTTCCAACTCAAAATTCTTGTTTGGTGCATTTAAGCTGTGGTCACATGCAGTTGGGCCCACACGATTTTAGCCCATTCACCCCATTGTTGAAGTTGGCTCACCGTTGTCTCACCGGTATTTTTTTTTCTTTTTCTTTTTTTATTTTTTTTAAAGCTATATGTCTCATTTGTAATTATATTATATTTAAAATTCTTTATTCTCTTTATATTTATAATTTATAGTAACATTTTTTTATTACATTATTGTTCTTCCACAGATAATTGTATTATCTCTTTTCAAGTTTAAATGTTATAATATTTTGATATGAATTTTAAAATATTTTAAAAACTCTTATAACATAATATTTTTATACATTAAATATATTAAAAAATATAACGTATAAATTTATGTCATTTTAAGAGTTATTTATGTCATTTCAATTGTAATCGTTACAATTGTTATCAAATAATAATTTACTTTAAACTGTATAAGCTGATAGCCGCCAAACAATATTTAAATTTTTCAAACTCAATTTCAACTGCAAACTCAGTTTCTGCAAACTCAAGTTTCAACGACGTTTGATTTTAGCTACTTAAGTTTCTATCAAACGAGCAATAAATCAAACGACATAGTTGCACATAGTTTCATTTATTCATATTTCAAATAGTTTCATTTATTTGTGTTTTTCCGGGTAGGAAAGCACAAGCACCTCTACCGTTTTCTCATTCTTTATTCATCAAAATTATTAAATCTTCACACCAATTCAAATAAATAACAATTAAAAACAACCAAAAATGACAAAGTCTATAAAAATCCAATCTTTGAAGAAGCCCACAAAATTAAAAACCTGACCTGACGATTAAGCGTAGTGGGATCATGTCTAGCAAAGAAAACATCAAGCAAGCTCCGATAGTCGCACTCTTTCGGATCATACTGAACCCTCACAACCTCGGCATGATTCGTAGTCTCGGAACAAACATCATTATACGTCGGGTTATGAAGATGCCCCTGGCTATACCCCACTTCAGTTTTGGTCACACCAGGCACTCTCTGAAACGCTAATTCCACACCCCAAAAGCACCCAGCTCCGAATTGGGCAAACTGCTGACCCGGACTGGGGATATCGTCGTCGGGGCCCTGGGCTATTGCTGAGGAATCAGACTGGTCCATAGGGGATTCGGTGGGGGTTCGCGCTCCGAAACGTAGCTTTCCGAGCCAGCTCATTTTGGGGGAGGAGTGGAGGGAGAGGTGTCTTGTGGTGTGGGGGTAGGGTGGGAATTTGAGGTTTCTTGAGAGAGAAAGTTGGGTGGGGAGGGTGGAGGAGATGATGAGGGGAAGGAGAGAGGATAGAGGCAGAGAGGCCGTTCTGGTGAGAAGCATATTTTTTGAAGTGGTGACGTGTTCAGTTCCGTTATCTGGGAAATTGAGAATGGTAGTTGCTATATGGAAATAAAATCTAATAAATTTGCCCGTTTATTACTTCCTCCCTTTTACAAATTATTTTATTTTATTTTACAAAAAATAAAAAAGATATCTTTAGCTAAAATTAAATTAAATGTAAAT
Organism: Pittosporum tobira; assembly: GCA_032359685.1. Lineage (NCBI taxonomy): Eukaryota > Viridiplantae > Streptophyta > Magnoliopsida > Apiales > Pittosporaceae > Pittosporum > Pittosporum tobira. The sequence goes on along the minus strand of JAUMHB010028656.1, from coordinate 11,371 downwards.
AATTTGAAGTGGTGACGTATTCAGTTCCGTTATCTGGGAAATTGAGAATGGTAGTTGCTATATGGAAATAAAATTTAATAAACTTGCCCATTTATTACTTCCTCCCTTTTAAAAATTATTTTATTTTATTTTACAAAAAATAAAAAAGATATCTTTAGCTAAAATTAAATTAAATGTATTAATTCAAAATACAATTTTGACACAATATTTTAAAAATCAAAACCAAATATATAAATTACTTTACAATTGAAATGATTTTGACACGAGTAAAGAGTAAATATTTTTCATGTATACACGGACGTGAGTGTATACTGGACGTGTACAAAGATGAACAGGTACCGAGTATCCCACGTGGACGGTTGTTCTACCCGTTAAATTATTTATTTTTATGTGTTGGCCATGAATATCACCATCTTCTTAGTTAGAGCACATGTATCATTTCCTTTCTTTTTCTTTTTTTTTTAGTGGTTGGTATTTTATTTGAAATTTAATTAATTTGTAATTAAGTTTTTTGTCGAATTCATAAGAGGATTTAACTAATTTGTAATTAAGTTTTTGTCGAAATCATAAGAGGAGAGTTATCTCAGTATCGTCTTTTTATCGTGCACTAGATTCAAACTCGATATCTCGTACACAAAAAAAAATATTGTACACGAATAATCGAATTCCTTCCACTTGACCCTAACATCTATTGGTACATGTATCATTTCTATATATACTTTAATGACACTTAAAAAGTAAATTTAAGAAAAATGACATTAAAATTTCTAGCTAACAATTTTATATCCAACTAATTTAATTTAGGGTGTGCAGAAAATGAGCACAATATATTTATTCATTTTGTA
>JAUMHB010028645.1:0-11340 GCA_032359685.1 Pittosporum tobira | reverse complement strand
AAAACAATAATAAATTTGCCATCCGCAGTTGTCATGACTTTTTAATTTCTTTTTCATATTCCAGCAGCCCAGCAGGCACTGCCTTCAACTGGTCGAGGATATACCCCTATTTTGTTCTTGCATTTAAGACACAGTTTATTATATAATAATTTTTTTAAAAAATATTAATTAAAATATATTATAAGTTGAAAAAAAATATATTTATTGATTAATTTTTTAAATAAATTTAAAATATTATTATACTGAATTTATAATTTTTTTTAAATTTAAAAAAATAAATATTTTAAAAATAAGCTAACCAGTTTGAAGAATTAGTTTCAAACATGACCATACTTTGGCACCAATGACCTGTTTTGATGGCATATTTTATTTATTTCTTTGGGTAATTTAAATAAAAAATGTGTTTGTAAAAAAAAATGTACGTGTCTTCATACTTTGAGACTTTTAGTTTGAATTAAGACTTGCTCATCAGATACTATTCAATCTTATTTTTTGTAAGACATGCTTAGATGGTGAAGGAAGAGGAGCGGAAAGAGGTATATAAGGTTTAAAAGCTCTCAAATTCATAAATATGTAAAAAACTATAAAAATAAACTCCCCAAAAAGAATTCAAATACCCCCAAAATGCATATTATAAATTATCAATAGAAAAAACTTATTTAAGACCACTGAAATTAAAAATTCTAACTCCGGCTTTAGAGAGAGAACGGACCTAGTGAACATACAAAAAGTAAACAGAAGAGCGCTAACCCAGTGAACATACGAGAAGTAATCAAATTTAACAAAACTTATACCAAAATTATTAATTAAATAATTAAAATAGTAAAAAATTATCTAATACTTAATCGAAAAATTTTAAAATAATGTCTGGTTATGCTAAAGGGACCGTTGGCATCAGAAGAGCATCCTCCCTTGCTCTACCTTTGAGGTAACCATAACATGGGATCTTAATCATAATGATATTTTAACTGCTGCTACTACTACTACTACTACAAAACAAGACGATTAGAAGGATTGAAAAAAGCAAAGGCCATTTGTGGCCCTCGGGAAGTTCCAACAGCATAACCAAGACACCGGACAGCGCGGCAAAGGGCTCAGCAGATAAGGCATAGGATACCCCCCAAACATTAAATCTTCTCACTTTGACCCCCCCACCAGAGTAGACACTATCATACTTATAAGTATCCATTTTTCAGTTAAATCCTAATTAGCTTTTTTTAAGAATAAATACACAAATATGCACGTGCTTACCAGCTCATGTCTGTTTTGTCGTAGTTTATTTTTAAATAATTTAAAATTAATTTATTGGATTAAATAAATTAATAAGTTGAAAAAATAATATTTATTAGTTAACTCTTTAAGATAGTTGAAAATGTTGTTGTACTCAACAGATAACATATTCCAAATTAATTTCCCTTATTTTTTAATTTCCTTATTAAATAATTAATAATTATAATAATACTTACGTTTATCTTCTTAGACAAGTAGTGATCAGGTCTGCATTCTTGCGAGGCCTCAATTTTAAGAATAGTAGCAGATTGTTTTGCGAAATGGGACTTCCCTTCTTGTTCCTTTGCAGTGCATTACTCTTTTCGTTTTAAAATTGGACAACTTTTAACTATTTCTTAATTAAATTATATAATTTTAAATTTATATAAATTTATTTTATTATATTTTAATTTAATATAAAATATTATAATTATTCTAAATTAATTAAAAAAATATATAACTAATTACTATATTTGGTGACTCTGGCATTTATACAAATTTATATTATATTTATTAAACTTTTAATTTTTACAAATTGACAAAAAGTGTTAATAATTATCTTAGATTTAGATGGGAAATAATAAATGAAAAAGTACACGTGGTTCTCAACCCATGAAACTTAATGCGTGGAATTGTCGCGTTACGACCAACTTTAGACACTAAAATAATAGCTAATAAATTTTTATTTTGTCGTAAAAAAGTGGCTCAAATAAGTATTATTTTTATGAATATTTTCTTATATTTAATTTTTGGTAAATGAAAATGTGAAATATTAATTTTTATAAGTTGATTAAAACATAAATCAAGTGGCCCGAATATATAGAATAAGATAGTAATAAATATGTTTTAAAATAAAATTGTTAATATTTTAATAATTATTTTTACGACAGATGGATGGAGTATAACCGAATAAATTCGATGATTAAATCATGGAAAAAGTGTTGTACCATAAACTGACTAACTAAACGCCCTTTTTTTTTACTGTATTTTTTATTTACCATACAACATTGAGTCAAATAGTTTTACATTAACCATTGTTTGGTTCTAATTATTGAAATTGTAATTGATTATAACTTATTTTTTTAAAATTATTTTTTAATTAAATTTTTTATTAATTAAATTTGTTTATAGGTTAAGTATAACATATTATCAATTTACTTTAAAATTTAATAAATAAATTTTTTTAAGTTAAAAAAATTTTAATTAATAAATAAGTTATAAATTATTATAAAATAAATTGTGTCAAATAAGCACGACTTGTTTGGTTGATGTTATTAAATTCATTTTGTAATTTTAATTTAATTTTAATTTTTTGTTATCAAAGTTAAGTTTTAATAGTAAATTTATTTTTTTAAATTTATATTTAATTTTATTAAATATAATATTTTTATTATATTTAAATTCTATAATTTTATAATTTTCGCTAAATGACTACCAAACAAATACATAATGTTACAGATGGATGGAAAGGAACAGAGATTGAGTGTCCTTTGGCAGTTCATTTTATTCAAGATTGCGCAAACTAAGCCTAATTTTATAATTGATTATATTTTATAATTTATTTTTAAACACGTGGACAATATATATATATATATATATATATATATGGAAAACTCCAATTATTGAAAACGGACACGAATTAGACATCAAATTTTAAGACGGTTGAAATGAAAGGATTTCTGAACGAGATCTCACCGGACTGTTAACACAGAAGCTCCCAATTTTAAAACAGGAGTAAGTGAGATCAGATGCACATAACAGTCAAACTCTGCCATTTGGTCTACGTTGACCGCTGTTTCCACAGCTAAGGATGACATGAACTCAAGATTAATAAATGTTTTTGCACATGCGATGTGAATTTTTATTTACTACAACCATGTTTTATTTTTTGAATAATACTTTTTTATTTTTAAAATTAAAAATATTTTAAAACTGAATTATTAAACTAAAAAGCTGACAATTTTTTTACTTTTTCGAAATACTTTTCTAATTTTTAAAATTATATAGTTTTTAATTTTAAAATATAATAAATAGAATAGTGTAAACTTAATGAATAATCAACGGCGTTGGTCCCGACTTTCCTAGTCTTAACTTGGAATCAAAGACCGAAGTTACTTAATCCTCTCGGGCCATGCCCCATAAGGCCATAACAATCTACTTTGCCTGACCCACATTTAACTATTTAAGTCTCTGTTTCACATTTTTGTACTAGCAAACTGAGCCACATTAAAAGTTTAATCAGCCAACATTAGACTCTTACTTTATTAGCCAGTTTATCTATAAACAGATTTTGAAAGATGAGCACGAAATTTGAATTTTAAAACCCAAAATTATAATAAATTTGAATTTCATTATTTCAGTGGAGCTTTTGTTACTATTAAATTTTAAATTTGTTATTTTTATAAAGAAAGTTGCTAGTTTCGCAATTATGTCTCACAATTTAAGTCAAAGAATTGACAATTTAATTTTGTGAAAATAATGGTTCTTTAATTTTGATCATATATTCCATCCATTCTAAAAAACATGTTACAATTCAAATTTTTTTGTCCAAACAAAATTTCACTACTCATATATTAATAAAATTTTGTTGTTCATATATTCTTTACGTACTTATATAAATTCTAAATGGTCTAACTGGTTCTCTTTCGTTTTTTTAAATTTACGTGAAATATGTGTTTACGATATTTTTTTAAGACAGATGAAATAAAATATTTGAATGGTGTTTTTCATCCAACTTTCTATAAAAAAAAATATGATGCAAATAATATGGACATTATAAGAAAGAAAATTGTTACATAAGAAGAGAGACTATATTTGTCACAACTTAAAATTTATTTGTTAATTTTAAAAAAATATAAATTAAAAAAAAATTATTGATTAAAATTTTAAATAAATTAAAAATACTAATATAATCAATTTATAATTTATAATATTTCTAAATCAACAAAAAAATATTTTAAAAATAATTTGTTTTTAAAAAGAAAATTATACGGAGGATCTCAGTAATTTGAGTACTTGTGAACGTAGCAATGTAGCCTACGATAGACGGTACTAATATACAGGCTCGCTCCCCCACTGACAAGAAAACTGAGCAATGAAAGAGACTCGAGAACTGCGCAGCATCAGCAAGTGGAGTATAGAGCTTTTCATCTTCCCCCAAAACTTTAACAACTAGGGTTTCCACTGTTTCTTGAAACTAATATCTTAACACGACCTATCTCTCTCTGTTCTCTTCACAGAAAAAAAGTTACTTCATACTAACACAGCCACACCAAAAGCAACCATCACTTTCATAGATCTTTCAGGTATGTCAACCCATGGCTATTTCACCTACCAAACACCCAAAAACACTCAAATGTTGGTTCTTTGCGACCTTTTCTTTCTGGGTACTTGAAAACTTCAAGTTTTTATGGGTCTTTATCAGTTATTTTTATTTTTTTGGTGAAAAAATATAATGTTCTTGGTAAGTTGGTTTTCTTTCATTGCTTATTTTTGCAATGCTGCATTATATTTGAGCGTCAAAGCTCGATTGTTGCAGGATATGATTGTGTGAGTGAGTTTCTAGCCGGTTTTCTGCTGTTTTGTGTTAGATTGTGTGACTCAAGTTCTTGGATTTTGTAGATCTAATAATAATGCTATTACAACCAAAATGTTGAAAGTCCAGAACAACTCATTTTACTGGCTCAATGTTTTATGTATTTTTTTTTCCAATTTTTTCTTTTATATATCTAGATGATATTTAATAGAAATATTATATTTACACTCCAAATTCCACTACTTAGACTCCATATTTTAGCACATACGCCCCACAATACAGCGTACTTTTTTAGTTTTTCGGAGTCTTACAAGGTGTACTATGTGGAAAATTATTATCACTCATTTATTTATGCCGTTACTAATGCTTCTAAACCACAGCTTAAGAACAGGAGTAGAAAAGAAGCAAAAGGGAAAGTGTGAAGACAGACTTGTATAGTGATATTTGTCTTACCTTTGATTGTTACTATTTTGTTCCTTTAATTTTATCTTTAAAATCTTTTCCTTCTGTTGTGAGAGTGGTTGTTGGGAGTGGAGTTGGTTTATGTGGAGTTTCTTTGAAGATTGGTGCTGTTCGTTTCTTTGTCTTGCTTTAGGATAAATGTATATTGATTAGCTGTTAGATCCTCCAGCCTATCTATCATTTACTTCGATATTTGTCTTTTCTACATTATATACAAGTTTTTCAAATTATTCTTTCTCAGCTAAGGATTCTCTGAACTGTTATGTCGTAGGCTTTGTGGGTCAGGTGGGCCTTCGACATCAAGATATTTAGTTCACTCCTTTTTTCTAGAGGAAATCAGATATGCAGACACCAAAAACAAGGTATATCTTTTTCAACTTAGTTTTCGAGTGTGGCATCAGAGGATGTTTTGAAACTTTAAATTTGGTTGAAATAAAAATTTGGTATTTGAATGTCACATGCTATATTCTATTCTGATAAATGTTTGAATAGAATTAATCAACTACTGCACAGTGTACGTGCACTGATTTTTGGATTCAGCGGAATTATCTTCTCTGCCCTTGCAGAACCTTTGATTCAGATGTGACACATTGGTCCTTTTCAAATAGTAGCTCATTAAACACGCCTTGGTCAAGACATTGAGCATATATGTATTTGATTTCCATGAAATGCTTCTAAAATTTCCATTTGGAGATGCCTGGAATCCTCTTGACCAAAATGTAAGATGATTGAAGTGGCTGCGTACGAACTTGACTAGATCGCATGATTTTCAGAAAGAGATTATCTTTTTCAAATTTGTTCAAATCAGCACTAATCAAGATTATGGTTTTTTCCTGATGTGTCATTGTAGATTTCCTTTATTAACTTTGATTGGGTACAATTATATTCTAACTTTAGAGTCAAATAATTAAGATGGTTGTAAGTTTGCTAATATTTTTTTATTTACTTTAACCTAATTTATTGTTTCTTATGCCAATCGTCATTTTATTCACTTGGAGAGCAGAGCTGGACCCTTGGAGGTGCCACAAAGGACATCTCCTGCCACACCTCGAACTACCAGGCAGCAAAAGACACCAGGAGGAGATTCGGGCTCAGTTTCCTCGCCTTCAACCAAGATGCCTAAAACTGGAAGTCCTAAAGTTGTTCTTCGCAGGTCTCCTCGCAGTCCAGCATACGAGGTGTTCTTCAATAACTTATCTCATGTAACATTTCAAATTCTTGTTTTCATCTTTGAACAATTTCTAGACAATATCACAGATAGTGCTTTAGAGATTTTGATAACAAAGGATTTTCTTCCCTTAATGTGTTGATGCATCTTGGTAAGCACCTTGGTGTTTTATGTCTCCTAGCCGCGCAATAGTTAAAGATTAAGGTGTCTTATAAGGTACTCCATAACCAGAAGAATTATTCTATAAATAGTTACTGACTCAAAGAGTCTGCTTGCGAAAATTGGGCAATTTGTGCCACAATTTCATAACTATCATACTAGTGTTCAAGAATAGTTCATTATTTTATCTTTATCATCAGTTGAGGACCATAGTTATGCGAAAGCTGTCATCTGTAGTAAAATTTAGATGTTTCTTGATGAAGCTAGATAATATAATTGTTCTTTTTAGATTTTTTACAATGTGAAGTTTTGAGTATTATGAAAAGGAAGAACCGGGTCTGAATTATACTTACAAAAAAGAAAAAGAGCATGTTTCCAAATTTTCACGTATTCTGGGTAATCCCAAAAAAAAAAATTGCGTGCTATGCGAATGAGTTCACTGCTTACCCCTTCCACTCCTCTGTATCATGGTTGCCATGTTTTGCTATTTGCTGTTTTATACTTGCCTTTTTCATTGCTATGGCCTATTGCTACGTGTTTTGATAAGGTACTTGATCATAATTTTGACATATTGGCTTGTCAACAAGCAGCAAAAGAAGCGTCCTGGAAGAATATCTGATTTGGAAACTCAGCTCTCCCAGCTGCAAGAGGAACTGAAGAAGGTGACGGACCAGTTGAGCTCATCCGAGTCATGGAAGAAGTGGGCCCAGCAACAGAACGAAGAGGCCAAGAAGCAGCTTGCTGACATGTCAGTGCAACTCGAGGAGTCCCAACAGCAGATACTCGAGCTTTCTGCCTCTGACGATGCTCGAGTCCAAGAGCTCCGTAAGATATCTCAGGATAGAGACAGAGCATGGGAATCTGAACTTGAGGCTGTCCAGAAGCATCACGCAATGGACTCTGCTGCCTTGGCTTCTGCCATGAATGAGATTCAGAAGCTCAAAATGCAGCTGGAACGGGTATCTGAATCTGAAGAGTCGGCACATGCTGAGGTACAGAGCTTAAGGCTAGAACTAACTGAAAATCTTTCTTTGGTTAAGAATTTGGAATCCCAGCTAAATGATTGTAAGGAATCTGAAAATCGTGCCTTGGAAGCTGCCAATAAAACTGAAATACAGTTAGCAATGGCAAAATCAACCGAGGAGACATTGAGGTCCGAAGGACTTAAATCCCTGGAGGCTTACAAGTCTGTGGCTACAGAGCTGGAGCAATCAAAGAATCAAGTTAGTCTATTGGAGGGGCTTGTAACTAAACTCCAGGCAAGCATTGACAATGCTAGCAGCAAAAAGACTGAACAGGAACGTGATGAACGTGAGCAATCAAACCAGGTCGAAACAGAGCTCAACCAAGCTAAATCTGAACTTGTTCAGTTAAGATCTGCGCTAGAAGCAGCTGAAAGAAGATACCAGGAGGAATATATTCAGAGCACATTGCAAATTAGGAGTGCATATGAACTGGTAGAGTGCACAAAATCAGAATTTTGCAGGCGTGAAGCTGATTTTGAGGCGAACTTGAGTGCTGCAAAAGCTGAGGTTGAAGAGTTGAAGTCAGAACTTTTGGATAAGGAAACTAAATTCCATACTATCTCACAGGAGAATGAAGGGTATTTGAACGTTATAGAAAATCAATCGTCTGCAATAGAGTCTGAACTTGAAATAGAGCTGAAAAAGTCCAAGGAGGATTTAATGGAGTTAAACTCCAGTTTGTTGGACAAAGAGACAAAGTTGGAGAGTATCACAGAGGAAATTGAGAGGCTGAGGCTAGAAATGGAGAAAAACAAAGTGAATGATGAGACCCTAGCGTTAGCTGAAGCTGCTAGGGCTGGAGAGCGAGAGGCCTTGATGAAGATTGGCTATTTGACAGAGGAGGCCAATAAAAGCAATAGAAAAGCGGCTCGAGTTACTGAACAGCTGGATGCAGCTCAGGCTGCAAATTCGGAAATGGAAGCTGAGTTGAGGAGATTGAAGGTGCAATCAGATCAGTGGAGGAAGGCAGCAGAGGCAGCTGCTGGTATGCTTTCGACTGGTAATAATAATGGCAAATTTGTGGAGAGGACTGGTTCTTTTGACAACAACTATCATACCCTTGGTGGAAAGTTGAGTTCACCTTTTTCTGAGGATTTGGATGATGAGTCTCCCAAGAAGAAAAATGGCAACATGTTGAAGAAAATTGGCGTGCTGTTGAAGAAGGGCCAGAAGTAGAACCATTTGGCAGGTCAGTTTTTAATGGGTAAAATACTTGTTTCTCTACGTTTTTACTTTTTAAGTAACGAACTTGGACTAAAAATGGCAAAATGTGAAGAAATTCTTATGGAAAGTTTTTACCACTTGGGATTTTATTTTTAAATTTTTTTTTTTAATTGGCGAATGGGATTTTTTTTTAAAAAAAAACCAGCGAATGAGATTTTCACTTGATTCTTGAACAGGTGTGTTGCTGGATGGTAGCTGTTGGACTTGAGTATTGATTCCGTGATATGCTTAGGATAGCTACTTCTGCATAGCTTTGTATAGTTATTATTATGAGGAAATGGGTGAATTTAAATTTTATTTCACCTTCCATATGTGTTGGGACTTTGATGCAAACCACAAGTCTGTAATATCTCTACATTTTATCTACTCTATTGTGTCATCTCTTTCTTCTGGCATGCCTGAATGGGGAACAGAAAGAAACTGCTGCTGTATTTGCTTAAGACATTGTTAAATGGTACTTCTAAGAGTTCTGGTTCTGGTTTCACGAATGCTTTGGTATTATGGAGGCCATTGATATTTCATAGTGCACGAGTTCCAAACTTTTTTTTGATAATTTGACAATATTGAAATACATAAGCACATCCTTAAATTTGAACTCCTGACCTCTCATTTGGAGGCAGTCTCCGAATTCTTTTGGACCAAAGGTCCTTTGGCTCATAATTTCCAAACTTGCATGAGAGTTACCTTATGGAAAGATTAAATAATAATTGTCAAAATACAATTTTCCTAATACGGAGTAATTTTTGGAGTTGTTTGAAAAAGGGAAAATGATATTTTTACGTCTTCTCGTATAAATGTAGAATTCACTTGCGATTCATGGAATTAAGTGTTATAGTTAAATAGAAAAATAAAAATCAAGGGATATTATAAAAACTAGTAGTATTTAAAGGCACACATTAAACTTGTGTTAAAGGAAAAAAAAAAGAATTGTGAGAAAAAATTTATTTTTATTGTCATGATTACAAAATAAACGTATGTTAGAAAAATATTTGTTTTTTTCAAATTATCCTTCATTTTTTATAGAGAAAGTGGATAGAGAGAGAAATTAGATAGAAAGATGGAATTAAGTAGAGTAATAGTTTTGTATTTTTAAGAAAATATTCATAATTTTCAATAAAAAAGTTGTGGATAGTATTGGAAAATTATGAGTAAAAATAGTTTAAATAATGAAAGAAGACAATTAAATTTGGACAAACTAAAAAAGAAATTAGAACAATATAAATTGGACGGAGAGAGTATAAAGTAGAAAAATTAGAAAAAAACAGGATAAAATAATATGAAAATTGCTTTTATTTTTTATAGTGTAAAAAAAGAGATGTAAATTAGATAAATTTTGAAATGCGTTTTTAAAGTTCCTATATTTTAGGCATTGCAACAGTCCACCAAAATTATATTTAGCTGTGAGAATTTAATTTTAACTGTTAAAATTTTACTTTTTACTACGCGGACACAAACTCTTTTTTTGTGTCTTGCGTATCTCCCACTCATGTCTTTTATGAAGAAAAAGAGATATGGCTATATGTTTATGCAATTGCATGGAAATGAATATTTTAAATGATATACATTTAATAATTTGATATTAAAAAATATATCGTTTAAACAAATCATGTTGATGCAATTTTATAAGATTTATTTATCTCTTGTGGCCTCATCTTTAATTATACTCTCACGCTTACAAACACACACACACACACACATATTCGTAGAATTTTTATTTTTCGATAAAAAGGAAATGAAAGATTGTGCATGCACAACCAATAATTTGTATTGATTTATTCTGCAAAATTATCAGCATGCCTGAATCAACACAAAACATATACAGTCCTCCAGCTGTCATATTTTTTTTCACTTTGTTGATATTAATATATAATTATATACATATACATACACACACGTGTGTGTGTGTGTGTGTTTAAGTTCAATATTAGAGTGATATTATTATGTAGTCAGTGTCATCATTGTTCTCATTAAAGTTTAAGAATTTATAAAGCAAATTTATTTATTTTTTGGGTCCAAAGGGGTATCATTTTATAATTATTTAAAGTCATGGTAAGGATACTATATTGTATTATGAACGGTTGTAGATTCAATATTTTAAGACAAAATGATGTTATTTTGTTAAGAAAATATAATAAAATAATATTATTTTATTAAAAATATTGATCCTGTAAGATATATTATATTGTATTTATGTTGACCATATATTTATTTATTTATTTTTCTAATTTTCCTTTTTGAGACTTATAAGTAACCAACAACGCTACGACTATGAGAATAGGGCCCTTGAACTCTCACTGAATAATACTTGGGCCACCCATTTGTGTAGTTACTACTCCATCTGTTTCCTGTCTCTATGCTAGGGAGTGTTCGGAAAACCGAAAAAAGGAATAAAATGGGTTTCGCTTACAAATTGGGCCGAAAGCCCTTTTAAAAATAATGGGCTTCTTATGAACTGGACCCAGTCCACGGTAAAACTAGGTCTCTCTGTGCGTAGTATA
>JAUMHB010028634.1:0-22578 GCA_032359685.1 Pittosporum tobira | reverse complement strand
TAAGATATAACAGGGTGAGTTGCCTAATTGGCTACTCAACGTGATGAGATGATATCTGACGACCAGATTTTCACGAGAATTCAGAGGTGGAAATTTGGGGGCGTCACACTTATCGTTTGGAAGTAGTTAGAAGTAAGGTTGGTTGGTTTTTAGGAGGTACATTAGCTTGTTCTGTTTACAATGAGCTAATATGGAACATTGCAATGGTAGAACAAACCATTTACTTCATTCCCATATGTAGATTTAGCGAGGGAATCTAGCCAGTGGCTGTTGGTGAATAGTGACATTGTCGTAGAGACACAACAACGAAATCGTAACTCCTTAGTTCTATGTGCCTCCGTTCCAAGTATATATATATATATATATATATATATAGAGAGAGAGAGAGAGAGAGAGAGAGGAGTATCATGGAAAAAGGATTTTATTTTCAAAAACTAAAGGAATCAGATAATAATTTCAACTTTGTGAAGTCAATATACTCACTATATCAATATACTCCCTATGTCTCTTTCTCTATAGCAAAGGGAATATAGTTATTGATATATATTTTTTCATTTTTAATAAGTTAGTTTGAGACTAAGTACGAAAATTGGAGTTTATAAAATTTTTGTGGTCATTCCCATAATCCTATTAGAACTACTAGTGTCAAGAACAATAAATAATAAAATCTAGTAATGATAAGAAAATAAGATAAAAATGAGTGATGGAGTGAAACTATTATTCTTTTATAATTTTGATTCTTACAATAAAGGTTGAAAAATAAGGATTGAAGAATATCACATATAATATCATTGAATATGCTTATTACTTATCCAAAGCAATATACTACATTCTAAAAGGAAGACTAAAGACATGATTCTTTAGTCCTAAAATAAAAAATCAAACGCGTAGATTACGTGGTGTATATTTAAAGAAGAAGAGTTTTATGGGAATAAATAAATTTTTTGCGTATATTAGGTTATTTGATTTTCCTTTTTGGGATAGAGGGAGTGTATGAGCTTGTTTGGTAGCAGTGTTGTAAACTCACCAAATAACAGTTTATAGTTTGAATTCAATTTCAAGTTTTTGTTGAAATTGAATTTAAACTGCAAACTTAGTTTTTTGAACTTAAATTTAGTCTGTCACAGTTTATCAAATATGATATTTTATTATATTTGAGTGTTATATATATGGAATGGAGACTGAAAGTAAGAAAATGAGACCTCATAAAACTTATAATCGTTGAACACCCGTATGAGTGTAGATATAAATTCTTATTAAATAAATTGTTTAAATTATATAAAATTTTGAATTTATATTTTGTCATTTAAAAAATATATAAACAACTAATACTTAAACACGGGCCTTTAAGCTAACATGTACTCCATAAATACTCGTGGATAAATATTGTTGAATACTAGACTATTACTAGAAGAGAGAAGACCTGCCACAGGCCACAGCCATCCATAAACCATAAATACTCGTGGATATGGGTTCGGGTATATCCCTCGTTATGGTCTCGGTTGGGGTCTCAAAGTCCGATCCACTAAAGTCTGTTTACAAGAGTAAAATCACAGCCTTCGGATAACCCGCTCACCAGATCTTTACCGTCCGTTACTGTCACCGCATAAAACACATAGGAATACATTTCAACATCTGGGCTTTCATAGCGGCTTCGCTCAACGAAGGAAAGAAAACCCTACATAGAGCCCTAAATACAGACTCCTCTCTTTCTCTTTCTCTTTCTCTTTCTCTCTCTCTCTCTAAAGCTAGGGTTTGGTGATTGTAAAATCGGAAAGAGGGAGAAACTTCAGCTAGACGAAGGAGGAGGTAAATTAATCCAGGGTTTCGCATCTTTCTTTGTGTTTTTGCTGTTCTTATCATTATTTGTATCTTCTTGCATCATTAATCAATGTTGAATATTTGTCTTTGCACCTTTTGCAAGCTTAATTGATCCTAAAACTGTATAAATTTAGCATCTTTTAGCTTGTTCTAATTGGGTCAAATTTGAGGTTGATTGTAATTTTTGTGTAATATGTGAGTGTTTGTGGTGATATTATGGTGTTGTTTCAGAAGAGGTGTTAATTTGAAGTTCTCTAATGGTGTAACCATCTTAATTTGATATGTAATGTTTGGTTCGTTACCCATGAAGGAACCTCTAACGTGACATGTGAGGTTATGGACTAGTAAAAGAACCTTGATTGATCTATGGAAGTCAAATTTCTGTTTGAAACTTGGTTTGGGGATTCTTAAAATGTGTTCAATAGAATATTTTTCTTCTGTTTTTAAAATCATTCAATAGGATTTTTTTTTCAAGTCACTCAATAGGACTTCTTATTATGGGACATTTGAAAAGAAAGGATCTTTTGTACCATTAGGTTGGATGTTTCAAAGTATTGGCTCTGTTTCCCAAAGTTAGTTTATTCCATCTGAATTATTAATTCCTCCCTCAACGTGGTCAATTTATATGGGTAATCCGAACTTCCTCAAAAACTATAATTTTTTTTTTAACTATTCTACTTGGATTAACCATTGCAGGGAGTTTGACTAAACATGTATATTAAACACGTATATATAGTCACATCATTGGGTAAGTAGCAGAAGCGATCAGGACTGAAGTCTTGATTTAGAGCAAATCTGCGTACGCAGTTTCTATGTTGGTATGGAGGAAGCTCCAAAATAATTCACATCACGTACACCCAAAGCCTTGGAGACCTACAAACATGAAAATAATTTTCTTTCCTTTCTTGGGGGTGAAAGAAGGTTTCCTAGGATCCAACATCTTGCCGAGCTCATTGATATTGTCCTCAAGGATGATTTGGCTGAGTGTTATATTGGTCTTCAAATCATATATGAGATAAAAGCTAACACCGAGTTAAAAAGAACATGGAAGAGCTTTTCCACGCACTTCCTAACAACCCTCTCATCTATGCTTGTTGATTTCTTCATTGGCTCGAGAGTTTTCAAAACCTTCTCCCTTTTCCAACATGATATGGTCCTGTAGGGTTTAAGATTTAAGAGTTTTAGGTTTAAAATCTGAGTTCTAAACATCTTAAAACTCTACCGACCACAAAACATTGTGTTGGAATATCTAAGGTGGAAGGTTTCAAGAGCTCTCGAGCCAATTAAGAAAGCTACAAGCATAGACGAGAGGGGGTTATTATGAAATGCGATGATGTGCTAATTCCGGTGTTAGGTCTATCTCATCCATGGTCTGAGGACCCATATTACGAATATTATGAGGAGCGACAATCTCAAGGATTTCGCGGCTGCCCACAACATTCGCCAAGTCATACTTCATGACATATTCAATGAGTATCCTGGGATGCCTTCTTCCACCCCCAAGGAAAAAAAAAAAAGAAAAGAGAGACAAGTATTATTATGTTTGTAGGTCTCCGAGGCTTTGGGTGTAGGTTTTCTGGAGCTCGTTTGCAACTGGTGCTTTGTAACAGCTACATACTGACCTAGAAATTGCTTACGTAGATTTGCTGTATATCAAGACTCCAAGACTCTGGTCCAAATTGCTTCCGCTTTTCAAATACTTACTTGATCGGTCAACCCGATGTTCGCATATAAACATGTTTTTCAACTTACCAAAATACATATATATACATATACATATATTACACACACACACGTTTTTCTAACATTTACTTTATCAAATCTTAGGTTCTTTGTATGAATGTTATGATACTTTTGTTTCTTTTATACTCCCACTCCTCTAGAATAAAGAGCAAAATGAATTTTTATTTTGTTTCCAAAACACAATAAAAAATGAATTTTAGATTTAATTCAAAGAACCCTTACTTGAAAATCAAAATAGTTCAGAAAGCGTTCATATATGTTATCTTTCTCTAAATTCTCCCCAGGGTTATCAAACAATCTTTCACTACGTAATTTACCTGCAATAATTAAATCTTATTTTGCTTTTACATTTTGTAATTTATCTAAATAATTTTTGAGAAAAATGTCTAATGGTGAAAAACCACATGGATAATGTATATATAGTGTGTTTTAGTGATTTTGATGCAAATGGATAATGATTTCTTCTGAATATTTACTTTTTAGCATAATGCCCTTATATTTTGGAATAGGGGGAGTAATAGATTTGAAGTTCTTCTACGATTGAAATTAGTTTGGTATGCCTTTGAATATTGTTTCTTGTTAATCTCATGTACATCTTAGAAATTTTAAATCTCATATATGTTTTATATAGTTATCATATACTCAATACAGAAAATAATACAAAAATAATATTAAGTGTCATTTTGCATTTGACATATTATGAATTTATGATCAACCTTGCTATTTGTACAGTGAAACTAAAGCTTTATTTATATTTCATCGTGACAGAGTCTATCCTCTGGGATCCTGCTTTACTGCCTTAAAAAAATTAACAGGGCAATTTTGTTGAAACTGTGCTTTATTGGATGGTGTACCCTTTTTTAATCAGTATGTTGTTTTATGTATTTTTTGTTATTGATCTATGAAAACTCGACTGCCATCAAGAATTTGAGGATCAAAACAAAGTCCTGAGCCTTTTCTTTTTTCTTCCCCTCTCCCCTTTGGTCATAAATATCCTTAGCACTGCTAAGCACAGTCCCACAAGAAAATTTTAGATCCAAACATCCAGCAACTTAAAGCTTTCGGAGCTTATATAATAACCGTAAGGTTTACATTACTTACTTCCGGTTTTATTAAAAAACTGTGTATTAGCTTGGTTATCGCTATGTAAAATTTTTCATAGATAAAAGTTTCTGTTTACTTTGATAGTCTGAGCAAACTGTATGTTGCCATATACCTCTGCTTTTTTGGAAAGAACAAGAAGACTAATGGAAAGTTCATGAGATAATATTAGTTCGTCTTTTAAGTTTTAACTGTAGTAGATTATTGTTGGGAGTTTGTGTGACTTACCGGAAAAAGAAAAAAAAAAGTTAGGAGGAGTTTGTGTCCTTGTTAAAATAGCTTTGTTAGTTACATAGTCTTTTTTCATTAGATTAATCCATTCAGCTGATTTAATCCATGGTTAAGAGAGATAGACTTGAAAACTTATTATGTGATTAAAGGATGTGGTATTGCGGCATTCAGGCATCTTGTTCCTCTTTTCCCCTTTCCCCATTCTTCCCTTCCTATATCTTCAAGTAATTCTATAAGCTTGCTATAAACATATCTTTCATCATCTGCTCAACTGGTTGTATTTAATTCTGCATTTACGATCTAAATATAGAGTTGTTCTGTATGAGTGATAAATTCTTCATTGTTCTATACTGTGTTTGACTTTCTTAATATCTATATTCTAAATATCTATATTGTTCTTTGTGCATTTGTTTCTTACAAATTGTAGTCTGAATATTTCATAGCCAGTCCAGTGATTCGGAACTCAGAACTGCTGGGGAATATTATTAATATCTACATTTCTCTTCTCAGGTTTCCTTTCCTTAAAATCATGAGGTCACTGTCAGGAATTCGTCTTATTTCTTTCTCAAAAGAGCTCGTGGATGGAAAGCCACTCTATGTTTCCTCAAACGGCCTTCCAATCAAGGCTCTATATTTTGAACCTGCTGGGCATGCTTACCACTCTGCAGCTCAGAAACTACTCGGTTTTTTTGAGGAAGAGGCTGTAGATGGTGATAAAAAGAAAGTGCCTAATGATAAGGGACATGAATCTGTTCAATCCTCAGATTCATATAGCGGTAAAGGCAAAAAGAAATCGGGTGCTAGCGGGAACCAACAAGATCACTATGCATTGTTGGGCTTGGGCCACTTGAGGTATCTTGCTACGGAGGAGCAGATTAGGAAGAGTTATCGTGAGACTGCTTTAAAACATCATCCTGATAAACAGGCTGCTTTCCTGCTTAATGAAGAAAATGAAGCTGCAAAACAAACAAAGAAAGAAGATATAGAGACTCACTTCAGATCCATTCAGGAAGCATACGAGGTGTTGATGGACCCTGTTAAGAGAAGAGTTTATGACTCCACAGATGAATTTGATGATGAAATCCCTACCGACTGTGTCCCACAGGACTTCTTTAAGGTGTTTGGACCAGCATTTACTAGGAATGGGCGCTGGTCAGTAAACCAACCTGTCCCGTCTTTAGGGGAAGAAAATACTCCAATTGAAGAAGTGGATAATTTCTATAACTTTTGGTACTCCTTTAAAACGTGGAGGGAGTTTCCAAATGATGATGAATATGATCTTGAGGAAGCTGAATCTCGTGACCATAAGAGGTGGATGGAAAGGCAGAATGCTAAGCTTACAGAGAAGGCTAGAAAGGAGGAATATGCACGCATACGTGTTCTCATTGACAATGCCTATAAAAGGGACCCAAGAATTTTGAGGAGAAAGGAAGAAGAGAAAGCTGAAAAGAAGAGGAAAAAAGAGGCAAAGTATGTGGCCAAGAGACTGCAGGAGGAAGAAGCAGCTAGGGTTGCCGAGGATGAGAGACTTAAAAAGGAGGAAGACGAAAAGCGAGCAGCTGAATTGGCTTTGCAACAAAAGAAGGTGAAAGAAAAGGAAAAGAAGCTATTACGTAAAGAACGAACTCGTCTTCGAACACTTTCGGGTCCCGTTTTGTCCCAGCATTTTCTCAACCTTTGTGAGGATGATGTGGAAGGTCTTTGTATGTCACTTGACATGGAGCAGCTAAGGAACTTGTGTAAAAAGATTGAGGAAAAAGAATGGTTTGGGAGAGCAGAAATTCTTAAAGAAGCAGTTGGGTCTATTTCTAATCCTGACGAGAAACAAGATGTGAAGAAGCAGCAGCCTCTGCAAAACGGTTCTGCCAAGCTCCCTGCAAAAATTCCGCTAAGCAGCTATGAGAAAAAAGAGAAACCGTGGGGAAAAGAAGAGATTGAGCTCTTGAGAAAAGGGATTCAGAAATATCCTAAAGGAACATCTCGGAGGTGGGATGTTGTTTCAGAATTTATTGGTACTGGAAGATCGGTTGAGGAGATTCTCAAGGCAACTAAAACAGTTCTTCTACAAAAGCCAGATTCGTCTAAAGCTTTTGACTCTTTCCTTGAAAAGAGAAAGCAGGCACCATCCATTGCATCTCCTCTTACAACTAGAGAAGAAGTAACAGGGGAGTCTACAAGTAATGGGCCCAAAGAAAATGCTGCTAAGGTTGAAAACCCCCAGGAATCTTTTGTTGAAACTAGGAGTCCTCAAAAGTCAGAGGATGTGGCTACCGCAAATGGGATATCTTCGAGTTCAGACCAAGATATTTGGTCTGCTGTTCAGGAAAGGGCACTGGTTCAAGCCCTAAAAACGTTCCCAAAGGAAGCTAGTCAGCGTTGGGAGCGAGTGGCAACTGCGGTTCCTGGCAAAACTGTAAACCAGTGCAAGAAAAAGTTTGCATCGCTCAAGGAAAGCTTCAGGAACAAGAAAAACGCTGTTTAGTGAATTTAAATTCATCCTCTACTGCTGAATCTACGCCACTACACATTATGGTTGGTGTCTTTACTGTTTCACTTCAATTTAATCTCTTTTATGATAGACATACGTATAGAGAGAGCTACATGTCCCCTTATTTGAGTATTTTTTTTTTTCCCATTGATCATCATTTTCCATTATATTACACATGCGATAAATTTTTGAGGGTTGAGAGCTGTTGAAACCTATATACAGGAGGTGGTCTTTTTGACCGACTGTTGGAGCTTTAATTTAATGATGGAAATGTTTATTTATGTTTCTTGCAGTTGTTGTGATGCATATTTGTGGGAACAAAAAGGTTAATTATGACTTTATTGAATTGAGATTTCAAAGTAGTATATTATCAAAAAACAAAAGATGACGTGTTTATGCCTCAGGTGTATAAATGCTACTGAAGACTGAAGGTTCACATTATTTTGATCTATTATGCTGAGAACTAAATCTATGTTCTGTTGTAACAACCCCTCTTTGTGCTAGTAATTTAATAACATTGTCAATAGGATGTTAAACGAACCCTTCCGGTCAAAGTTTGAGCTTGGCTCAGGCTCTTTGGAAAAGTTTGATTAGTTCCAACTGTCCAAATTTGAGTTCATGAAAAAGTTCAAATCAGCTTGTTAAAATATCTATAAAAAACTCGTCTAATTATTAGGAGCTCAAGTTTGAGAAAGAGAGCTTGTTTGACCTAAACGAGTGGAAGTTTGGCCCAGCTCGTCTGATGCATCCAGTTGTCCGGGAAAATCCCTTTGGACCATTTTGGTTGATAGAAGTGGCTCAGGTGAGATTTGTTCTAACCTTATTAGTTAGCTTAGATGTTAGCACTATTTACATATAGATCCATTGTACTTGGGTAACCAGTCACTTTTAACCGACGCAGATGATTCTGTTGCTGGGGCTGTGTTTGTGTTCCTTTTGTCATCATTCTTTTGGTGGTTTTCAGTTTTAATATTTTGATTTATCCTTCAAATGACACATTCCCAGTCAACAAACAACCACAGTGGAGCCAATCGATATAATGCAAATTACATCACATCACATAAAAATCAACCTCCACAACACGCTACTCCTCAACCTCTTGTCGAAAATTGAAGTAATAATGAAAGTTTGCTGACCCGATTCTCTACGACACATCAAATCCACCTAGATAAAAGTGGAAGATAATCTCAAATACCATCTTTTTTTTTTTTTTTTTTTTGTAAACAACTCCTAATAATATTCTTCAAAATTTCGGAATATGTAAAGGTTACCTTATCTAAATGGACACTGCAGTGAATAATTTCAGAATGAACAGGACATGGCATGGGAAAGATTAGGTCACAACCGATTGATGATGGGAGTGCTCTTTGCCAAGGCATTGTACTAAAAAGGCAAGCTCTTGAACACATCCAATATACTAATATCCTTGCAAATAGGGAAGTTAATGCAAATAATTTTGTTCATCTTTATGATAAGAAGAAGAAGTTGTGGAAATAACATCATATTGGAAAAGTCATGATTGCTGCTATGTCTTCAATGGGGGAGTGGAGACAGTTTGTGAAGCAAAAACGATTAAAAGCAAAGGATGTTAGTTGTTATTTCTCTCTCTGAATAAAGGTCCAAGAGGGCCTTAAATGGAAACAATACTGGATTTGTCAAAGAAAAAGAGGTATACATAATTTTCAAGTTGTCCTTGGGATCATGCACAACATCCAACAATCTTTTTTCTCCTTTCAAACTAATCATGTTTCTTACTATAACTTGTTAACATTAGTTCCTGTTTCAATTATAATTATTTATGTTGTAGTTGCAGGGGAGGGGGTAAGAAACATAATGGGTATGGTATGTGTGAATTCAAATCTTTGGGACCCACCTATGTAACTTCAGAGGGTCTTTGACTATATATCCCATAGCTGGTGGTGGTGCCAAATGATTTAAATCGACATAGATGCCACAAAAAAAAGGCCCTTTTGGACCTTTATCCAGAGAGAAAAGAGTATATCCTTGAACATCTCAACCATTATTACTTTTTGAATATGCTAGAGACGAAATTTCGACAACTTCTCTCCTTTTATCAGAAAAAAATGAATGAGAGAGATTATTTGCATTAATTTTTCCTACTTGCAAGAATATTATTACTACTGTTGTTGTATTTAAGAGATTTGTCTTTTTTAGAACAATACCTTGGCCAATAGCACTCCATCATCAGCTATATGATAGTTTGGACCTGGTCTTTTTCCACACCTTAAGAAGACTCATAAAATATTCTAATATAAAAGATAATTAAATATTATAATTATTTTTTTTTAAATAATAAAATAAAGTACGTAATACTAAATAGTTTATTTTCATCTGCATCAAAAGTAACACTCATCCTGTCACTCTTTTAACTAATAATATTTTCTTACCTTAAATAGACTTATATAGAATATTCTAATATAAAAAATAGTTCAATATTACAATTACTTTTCTATTAATAACAAAATAAAATATTTTAATAATAAATATCTTAGGTTTATCCATATCAAAAGTGATACTTGTCCCACCCCCCCTTCACTAAATCCTTAAAATTAGGATAAGACAACCCCACGTTTTCAAAACAAAATGGAGTAGGCCTTTACCTAGTCGGGCTAGACTCTAAGAACCACTTGAAAATGATATGAAGTAAATGTTCAGTTTGATACAAGAAAAACATGTTTTAAAAAATATTTTCTGATAAAATATTTTTTGAGAAAATGGTTTCTGAGAAAAAAAACTTATTTTCTGATATTTGAAGGTCAAACTGAAAATGTATTTTTATATTTGGTTTTTAAAATAAATTTAACAATTATGTTACTACAAATTAATATAAGTATATTTTAATTTTTTGAATAACATAAATTAAGTTCTTACAATGAAATTATTTATTTATTTGTATGTGTATAAAAACTTGACATATGATTTAACAATAAGAATATTCATTCTTTATAGGAATTTTTTTAATAACATAGTGGTTTTAAAAATTTTTAAGAATAAAAAAATTTAAAATTTAGGAAATATATGTGTATATATAATTCAATACAAAAATACTAATTATGCATATATTTTAAAAATAAAAATAAATGTACTTATTTTAAAAATAAAATAAATAAAAAGATGATAAGAGTGATTAAATAAAAATATTACTAAAAATGATGGAAAGAAACAACACTCATATCACTTTTCGAAAAATTCCTAAAATAACAAATGAATTTTCCGTTGATTGAAAAATAATTTTCTGTTGACTAAATTTTCTCTAACATACCAAATACTGAAAAATTTGAAATTTTTTTTCTAAAAAATAAATTACTTGTAACAAACAGAGCGTGACAAGAAAGAGTCTCCTTAACTTGATTAATAAGTTGATCCTTCCACTCATTTGAGCAAATGAAATCTGTCAATTCGAGTAGCAGCCAAATGTCCATCAGATCTATGACAACATTAGGACGTCTCTAAGACAACACGCCCTAATAAAGATGTCGAAATCTCTCATGCTAGTTATGACTCTAGACCCAAATTTTCTTGACAGCACAAATGAACTTCTTTTGTTCGAAAATTATAAATATCTTAAAAATGGTATCCTTAAAAGAAAGAGAGAGAAAGGATGACTTGATTGTGTAGGTTTGTGAGCGAGGAGCAAGGAATAGAGGGGTGAGAAAATAAGAGGCACAGAAAGAAGAGAAAGGGAGGATCACTCGAGTGGGTATGTCTTGTGAATTAGGAGCATGAAAAATAGGGATGAAACTAGTGAAAAAAGTAAGGAGAGAGATGTTAGAAAAATAGAGGTAAAAAGAACTTTATGGTTCTTAAAGTAGACAAGGGACCCTCATTCCAAAAAATATCCAAAAAAGAGTAATTAACTCCGATTTTAAAAAGAATAGAGTAATATAAAAGCTACACTCATTCTACCAAGTGCTATATGAGGATTCTTCCTTTATCTATCAAGGAATAAGGAATTTTAGATAGATTGAGGTTACTTATATCAATTTAAGGCATTCAACTTGACACTTTAGAAGTGTTAAATAAACATATATATGTGCATACATGCGGAATTGATAAAAATATCAATCGGAATAATACTATCCGATTCATGTGTATGCAGTCTTTTTTGTTCCATCTAGATATATGCTAGATAACGTGCACCATCAGTTGCCCATCATGCTTTTGTTACATTTTGACGGTTAAACTATACAATGATCACGTTAATGATGAAAATAGCCGCTATTTCCACCATTCTATTGGTGTTAGTTGTAAATCTCATGGCATAACATTTGAGAGTGTTTAAATATTATTGTCTCAATCTCTCATGTAGAGAGAGCTCAAAACATTTTCATACTCTCATGTAATAATGTTCATATTTTTGGAACTCCCTTTACCAGATGCATAAAGGAACCCATGTATAGTTACATGTCTTCAAATCCTAAAATGGAGGAAACATATAGCTCTCATCCACTAATAGAGAATATAATGTCAAGTTTAATGATATATAACTCCAATACATATTGGAGAGAATAATAAAAAAATATAAGTATTTATAACTTATATACTAATGTTGTTGATGATACATTGAATCTAAACGATTCGTCAAACTAGGTCGTCCGATCCATGAGTGCTATCAGGTTGAGTCAACCAGACTCAGTTTTCGAACAAGAAGAATCAAAACTTATGGGAAACAAAATAAGCTCATCAAATAAGTTCTTTTCAAGATAAAAATATTTAGATATTTAGATTCAATTAATCGGTAAGATTTTAGTTAGTTTTGAAATTTATACTCTATATATCGTTAAAACAGTAGAGGCTCAAAATTTAAGTTAAATTACATAGTCTCAACCTCACTAAATCACCCTACCAAAATTGTGTCGCAAATAATTCCATCAAAGTGAAAATCCTTGTGTTCTCCCTCAAATCTCAACCGTTGGATCAGTTTTTCGTTCTGACTGACTTTAGAGTAACCATCCTACCATCGCAATAGGTTTTATGGTCTAATTTGTTCGAACCCAATTCAGAAATCCAATTTATTAAACCACAAAACTCTCAAGCTTGAAGAAGCATATGTTTAGCAAAATAGTAACAACTCTGTTCCAATTTTGTGTTTTTTTTTTCTCTCTCTCTCTCTCTCTCTATTTATATCATATACTCCCTTCGTCTAAAAAAAAAAAAAGAAAAAAGACCAAACAATTTAAAGTATGCAAATTAAGAAAATTTATAATTGATGAGAGAAAAAGATTTATATGACTTTTTTTACCCTTGAAATGAGTTAAATAATAAAAAAAAAAAAAGACTATTTTACTCACAAAGAAAAGGGTTGTTTAGTCATTTTATAAGAAAACAAAAAGTTTGGTCTTTTATTTTAGAACCAAAAAAATTATATTTTTAATCTTATTTTTTAGAACGGGGGAATATGTATTATTACGCAACGCAAGAAGAAGATGACAAACTTGAGTTCTTCGATATCTTACTACTCAGTGGCTTGATTAGGGAGAAAAGGCATATGTTGTTAGTTTAAAAATGTCGTAAGGGCAGTTTTGGTATTGAATGTTAAGAATGAAATATTATAAAATTGATGTGTGTAAATACTAAACTTAATGATCTAATACATACTTTGAGACCAATAATAACTATTCTAATAATAAAAAATACTATTAATAATTAAAAAAATGAATACTCCAAACTATAATAATATTACTCTAAACATCTCTTTAAGTTGAAAATCGTAAAATAATATCATGTTAAGAACATAATGTTATAAAATTGATATGTGTAAATTACAATAAGATATTATGCCTTATAAAAACAAATACTAAATTTAATGACCAAATATTCTTTGTGATAAAAAAAAAAAAACACTTATTCTAATACTGAAAACTAATTAATATTAATAATAAACTAATAATCAATACTCTAAACTGAATATACTTTAAATATGAGAAAATAAAGCAATTATGTTCCAACCTCTCCCTATTCTCTTATCGTTGAAGAAAATAAAGCATTTGTATATTATTTTCAATTGGGATAGTGACATGGTTTTGGAATTGAACCGAAGAGAAGTCCATTGCCAAGAATTTAGATCATCTGATCCATTCAGATTAGGCAAAATCTCCTTGTACCCACTAAGAATTCGGGCCCCCAAAAAAAAAAAAAATAAAATAAAAAATAAAATAAGAGAGGGGTCTAGTGCTTATAATTAATCAATTGACAGGCTTCTAAAGGCTATGTCATATATATATATATTGTGATTCCCAAAGTTAATCTCAATCTCCAAGTAGAATTAAAAGCTATGTTGTTATGTATTATGGCCGGACATTAGCATAGGATTAATCAGCAAGTAGAACACTTTTCTGATTTTATATAGTCCAGCCAGAAACAGCAATATATTATGGACAGTAAGCTTCGGTTTCGACGATCATTTGTAGCTTAAAGACATCATCCATCCATCCCCCCCCCTTGGAGCCTGCAGAAACTCCTATACGTATAAGTAGGACCCATCGTCTTGAATATCCTTGGATATCCGAATATGGCACTCCTGGATCCATCATCTTCCTCTTGATTTCCTTCTAATGTGTTTTCTATAAAAAATTTTCAGGGGGTTTTGTAAATATAATTTTTCAGGGTTTTGCATTTTATTGAAATTAAAAAAAATAATAATAAAAAAAATAAAAAGTCCATTGGCAAGAAAGAGGCTGGTATAACTACTAATTAATTCTAATTCTAATACAAATTTAAATTTATTAGTTTTATTATTTTCTTGGTTTCCATATTTGTTTTATATTATAGTTACGTACAGAGGAAGTTAGTTTTAAAGAAAATGGAAGGTGCGATGGGAGCTAAGAAGGTGGTGGTGATCCAGGATGCAACAAGAGATGTTAGTTGGAGCGCAATCAGATGGGTCCTGCATAACCTACCACTTGAACCTGGAGATGAGCTCATCCTTGTTGGAGTTCTTCATCAGGTTAATAACCCTAGTACGTTATCTTTCATGTCAGCTGGGAAAAAGTGTAAGGATCTATTTCTACTTAGCCCAAACTCCGGCGTTTTCTGGGCAAGATGCCAACTTTTTCTTAACATATTATTCATAATGAAATGAATTTTTTAATATTTTTTTCTGTTTTTTTTTTTTTTTTTTTGGGGTTAGTTTTTTCTATCTGTCTGTCTTGATATTGTATTTGTTCATGATACATCCATTTTTTTTAATTTTATTTATGTCTATTTAAAAATATAAATAGACACAAACTGATATATATAAAACCATATATAATATTATTTATATTATATGACTCTTCATCATCATCATCCGGTAATTAAACAACAAATTTGATGCTTCATTAATCAAAAAAACTGAACAGAGTTCATATAGAACTAGACTGGAATTGCATATCTAAAATCACTCCATCCGAATCAACTCAAAAACTCACTAGACTCATACAAACAAACACGGTGTTCGTGCATTTATATAATATATTGATTTGTGTCTGCATTAGTTTTTAAAACAGAAAACAAAATAAGAAAATTAATCTCTTTGATGGAAATATGAATTCCCTCTCTCTCATATATTTTCAATAAGAGAATAGTAATATTAGGAATTTTCCGTGTGACAATTATGCAGTGGTATACAAGAGCAGAGTGGATTCCATTTCCTCAGAGATTGTGCAACAAGAAGTTTCCAGGAAGATGGATCAGTATCACAACAACGAGGAGAAGCTTCAACTATTTGAACATTGTCAAAAGGAAAAGGTTACTGCCACTCAGACAAGTTTCATGATTGCTTGTGTCAATTCTTTAAATAACCAATTTTATTCTTTATTTTATTTTAGTTTTTTTTTTTTAATTATTTTGTTGTTAATCTATATTCGATTTTTAGGCTATTTGTTTCAGCTTTTGAAATCAAATTTTTAAGTGATTGAGTAAGGGGGCTCATATGTCATTAATCTAATTATTTCATCCGTTTCAAAATTAAAAATAATTATTTATTTGGTCCGTTCCACAATTAAATATATATAGATTCTATTAGCTTGATGACAAAGTAAATTATTTTATATCTAACTTGAAAATTAAATTACTATTTATTTAATGCTAGCCAATACTAATAAATAATAGAGAATATTATAATAATATTCCCTAACACACTGAAACGGGATCCATCTGATGTCTCTATTAACCGAGAGTCCGCTAGTAATTGTCGGTCAACGTTCCATAGGGCAGTTAATTCATTCCTGGACCTTGTACACACCGCCCTCCACACTATGGGAGCTGGCCATGCTCGAAGTCGTTATGAGGAGGGGAGATGCCAAAGAAGATTATCAACTCCCGAAAACTTTTTAATAAGTCATTTCTGAAATTCCTATTAAGATTTGTTACATTTTTTCCTTAATATACCAAAAGGCTAACAATAATCCCTCTTGTGTACAACAATTCTCAGATAAAGTTCGACATTAAGGTGCATGCAGGACACTCCCCTAAGGTGGTTGCCTTAAGAGCCGCTGTTAGTTTAAAGGCGACATGGGTGATACTTGACAGGTCAGTAAACTTTCCAAAGCAGTGTATGGAACTTATTCATCATACGGGTGCCAGCAATATATTTTCAGTGCAACTGTAGATTTTAATTCGGATTTTCAATGAAATTCAGATATTTCATATTAATTTCTTGCAGATCGACATAAGATATTTGCCTTACGTATTTTGTGGTATAGGCAGATGAAGAAAGACAAGAAATTCTTCATGGAGAAGCTATCATGTGGAATATCGAGAATGAAACGTGACAACACCATCGAACAGCTGAGAGGGCCAAAAGCCATAGAAACCACCAAAATGAGTCAAGACAAAAGTTCTGGCTACGTGTCGTATGGCGAAATGATACCAGGAAGCCCAAAGGAAGAGCTTTCTCCAGAGAGTAAGTAACTGCTTAATCCCTCTCATGATGTATAATTTGATGAGTTTGAAGGTTCAATTTTTTTTGGATAGGAAAAATTCTACTACTTAAAGCTAGTTTTCTAAAACTCCTGAGGGCGTCCGAGTACTCGACTATTCCTAAACATAACCTTAAAGAGTTGGTTATAGTATTCTACAACTCCCGTAGGCGTCCGAGTACTTGAGTATTCTTGAACAAAATCTTAGCGAATTGGTTAATTTCCCAATAGAATAATAGCGATTAACACTTGAGTACTTGTCATAGGCACTAGACACTCCCTCTACCGAGTAAGTCTGCCTAACGAGTTTTAGAACACTACTTACAAGAGTAAAAGAAAGGAGGATTAATGGATTTGGATTCATTGAAGTTATCAAATCCTTGACAAAGAATAAAAGAAAATTTTACATCTATACGGCAAAGAGTTACAAAGATTTAGCCTTTTAATGTCCTTTTGATATTCCAAATGCAAAAAGTTGTAATGCTTTTTTATACTTGTGCAATGTTTTTCTATAATCCTTGACGGATTTTATAGCTCCACCGGATTGGGATCTGTAACTAGTTCCAAATAACGAACTGTTGCAAGGAAGTACCATTTTACAAGTGCATTTATAAATAGTTCACATGTATGCAGAATCTCCATCAACTCAAGTGACTACCTTAGGCACTGAACTAGGGCGTGAAGGTGAAGCCCTTCCACGAGATATCAGACATTACAAATTAGCTCCACTATCTAAGTCCTCAACAAGTCTGGGCAACCCTGAATCCTCGAGTTCTAGTTTTTCCAAAGTAAGCAGCTCCTCATTCTCATACTTCCAAGATGATGAAAAAGCTACAGACATCGAGCATGAAGGGCCTCCAATAGAATCCACATTTTTAGCCTGGGAACAAGTAAGTCGTGTTAGTGACAGGCATACGGCACAGGAAAACCAATCGAAGCAGGAATTTCCAAATGCCATTTGCTCTGTTTGCAAGAACAGACGGCCAAAGGCGGAATGGAAAAAAGACTTCACTTATAGAGAGCTTCAGGAAGCTACAGATGCGTTTTCCGAAAAGAACTTTCTATCAGAAGGTGGGTTTGGTCGTGTCTACAAAGGAGAGCTGAAAAACGGGCTAAAGGTTGCTGTCAAACAACGTGACGATGCAAGCCTTCAAGGAGAGAAAGAGTTCAAGTCTGAAGTTCATGTACTCAGCAAGGCCAGGCATAAAAATTTGGTCATGCTTCTAGGATCATGCTCTGAAGGAAGCCACAGGCTACTGGTGTATGAGTTTGTCTGCAGCGGCTCGCTGGATCAACACCTATCAAGTAAGAGATATAATTTATAAAGCCACTATAGATGTCATATGTAATGGCTTTAAAAGGGTTTGGAGTCGGCGAAGTTTAAAATAAATTGATCATTTGTCAAACTTATGTAAATGTTGCATATGTATAGCATAGAGTTGACATTATAAAATATTAAAGGTCATCGACATGCAACTCTTTATTATACGAATGCAACATTTTTTAAAAGTCCGATAAATTTTTAACTTCATCAAATTCGGATCCCTTTACCTCCAATTAACTGTAACTTATTGAAGTGAGTTCTTCTGACGTGCAGCACACGCTCGGATAGCTCTGGACTGGGACAAGAGGATAAAAATAGCACTAGGAGCAGCAGAAGGTTTAGAATTTCTCCACGAAAATAACATCATTCACAGAGATATGAGACCGAACAACATTCTTGTAACCCATGATCATGAATCACTGGTGAGAGTAGACTGAAGCCACAACTTCCCATTGGTTTATGTGAAGTTTTATGAAATCCTTGATTGTTAACGATTATGGGACAAAGTTCCATCCATATATCATAGAGTTGTATATCGATGGCCCAATGCTCCTTTGACATTCCCAAATGTCAGATATTCAACTCTATGCTATACAATACAACATTTTCCTCTTTACCCTTGACAGGGTTTCATAACACCACCTTTCGAAATCTTCTCTTTTCAATGCTGTTAATCGTGTTTTTTTTTTTTTTTTGAATTTGCGTCAGTAATCTGCAGTCTCAAGTTAGTAAAAATGGGAGCCATTGTTTAAACAAAACCAGATATTATCACCCACAATTTATTTAGTTGTTAAATGAAATATTTCAGCTAGGAGATTTCGGTCTTGCAAGAAATCAATACGATGATCCAGAACATTCCTCGGAGAACAGAGTGGTTGGGACCCTTGGATATTTTGCACCAGAATATGTGGAATCTGGAAAAGCATCAACCAAGACAGATGTGTATTCATTTGGGGTGGTTCTATTACAATTGATCACTGGACTGAGGACCACAGAAAAAGAACTTACGGGTAAAAGTCTAGTGGAATGGGTAAAAACCGCTAAACTTCATTCTTTGATGCTTGCTTGAAATGTATTTAAATTCGACAATACTATGAATTCTTTGACCATTTCTCAATACTCAATCATATAGGATTGTTGCATCCATGCAGTGGATAGTTTCGTCTTGAATACCATAGGGCTCCCAAAGATGATTCATATGCAACTCTTTGCTACACGGATGCAACATTTTCCTATAGTCATTAAACTATAGTCAAGGATTTCATAATTTGAAAGCCTTTGAAAATACTTAGGCATTAGCTATGTTACGTTTGATTCTCATTTTTTTAAAAAAATAAATGGAATGATGAGAGAATGAAATGTGTTATTAGTCATAAACTTTTAGTTGAAAGTAAAGAGGATGTGAGAATATGAATTGAATATTTATTCATCTCGGAGGAGGTGAGTTTCATTGATTCCATTCTAAACGTCATTTTCAACTTAAATTATAATGCTATCTAAACATTTTACTCTACCCACTACTTAATTTTAATATAAAATTTCATTCAATTCCTTATCGGTAAATTACAGCCTTCTAATAGGTGGTCGGTAATGTTGTTACAGGCCAAACCACTTTTAAAAGAAAGGAACTACCCAAATTTAATCGACAAAAGGATCAGAGACTCGTATGATGTTCACCAACTGTTTTGGATGGTGCTAGTAGCCGAAAAATGTCTCAGGTCGGACCCCAACAAAAGATACACGATGGCGAAGGTAAGTCTTGCACCAGCCATGTGTTTTCTGTCAAAACAGGTGTCCAACATAAAAAAAGTATAATATTTAATTTGAAATAATGAAATCTATTATTTATGTCAAAACAAGTGTTAAAAAAGTCTATAATAGTTTGCATCCTAATATTTTAAATGTGACAAAGTTTATATCTTATGTCATTATGTATTCTTGGGAAAAAATTGACAATTTTTTTAGTATCGTCTCACACATGCATCTCATATGGTAATATAGGTAATATTTTTAAATTGTCAAATTAAAATTTTAAACTCTCAATTCCTAATAGACATGACTTTGTAACCTTCAATTTCGATCTTAACCATTTAAAAATATTTTCAAGTAATTTTTTCCTTATTTAAATAACACATGAGACAACATGTGAGAAGGCATTACAAAATTTGATAATTTTTTTACGTGGGGGTGTATATTGATAGAAGAATGTAAACGTTAGACTGCAAATTGATACATTTATGTTGCGTTTTGTTTTCATTCCTTAAGGAAAATAAATGAAATATAATTTTATATTGAAATTGAGTGGTGATTGGAAGAAAATATGTTGTCATTCTTAAAATTTTTTGTTCAAAATGATGAGGACGAGAGAATGAGAAGTGAATGCTTATTCTTTTTAAACTAGGTGAGTTTTATAAATTCCATTCCTTCCTACATTTTATACTTGAATTATAAGACTAGCTAATTATTTCATTCTCACCACCACTCAATTTAAATGTAAAATTTAATTCCATTCTTTTTTCGAAAGAAATGGGAAGTAAACGCAACATTAAAGTATAAGACTGCAAGTTGAAACATTGGGTATAAATGTGTGATCATGGTTGCAAATAAAATTTAATCTATTTTGGAAGTTAAAAAATAAGAAAAGAAAAGCACAACGTAAATATAAAATAAATTAATTTATTAAGAAACTATTATAATGTAACCCTCAATAAATAAATAACGTGGCCACGGATATGCTTTCTGTTGTACGATCGATAGTAGGATATACTACCTTCTTCTCTCCATCAGTCCTCACTCCATCACAGTTTCAGATTTGTACCTCCTCTTCCATCTTGTTCACTGATTTACTCTTACATCTCTTTCATTGACACCCAAAATCCACCATTGATGACCAGCACCATGAAGAAAAATAGATCAATTTCAAAACCCTAGAAGTATTTTGGTCATACTTCTAGAGAGAAATATACGAAGTTAAAGATTTTGGTCATCATTGACTTGGTCTAAAAACTATTCATCAATGCATGCAGGTGGTTAATGCCTTACGTTACATAATTAAGGGCAACACAACTTGTATCAAGGACTTCTCCCCAACGCAATCCGACTCTGTAAATAGTGCGACAGAGTCTACTGAATCACAAGACGACGCTGGTAAAAACAAAAATGACAAGAAGAGCTTTGACACAGAAATTCCGTCAACCAATAGCACAAGTGCAGCACTCTCCACATCATTAAGTAAACACACTTCTGCTAGAAGAAAAAGCATAAGCGCAAGTTCTGGAAGACTATTTTCAGATAGAGATGAAGTGAATTATGATGAGATGATCTTGGATCTTTGATGGTATTTAATTACCTAAACAATTTTTAGTTTGGTTTAATTTGTTTAGTCTTATTAATTGTTAGCTTTGATTATGGTTCTGTTACACCTGTGATTCAGTCTTGTTGTTTTTGTTCTTTGGATCTACGGTTAACTCTACAATTAAGAATTGAACTAAACTAGAACTATATATATATATATATATATATATATATATATATATTTCAGTAACTAGACTGTTTACCCGAGAATTTTGATATTTTTCATTGTTTAAATCATAGAAAATCTCATATTTTGACAAATTATTTGATTATTTTCTTTCTGTAAATATATTGATGTTTCATAAAAGTTTTATTCTTTTATTTATCTCTAAATATTTAATATAAATTATTGAGTTTCAAGTTTTGTAAAACTAGTTTCTGCTATAATTTTTTATTTTGACAGATTCTGTCACTTACTTTCTAAATTCATTTTCTAAACCTTCGGTTATCGAAACTGAATTAATTTTATATTTTCGGAATCCTTGAAGAGTTTACTATAATTTTTATGTTTTGACGTTTTAATAATTATGGCTTTATACTGGTCATAACTGAATCGGCTTTATACTGGTCATAACTGAATCTTTTGATAACTACTGTAACAAATTTTCAGCAATAAATTTTTATTTTCAAACTTTGATAACTTTTAGACTTTAAATCCGATTTGAGTTATTTTTGTGGCTAAATTGGACTCATTGAAGTATAGTTTCTGATGGTGTTTTCATATTTATAAAATTAATTTAATAGTATAGTAATATGATCAGATTAGCTGACCGAGGTCGTAAGAATATTTAGACAAATTTGGGGTTTTAACTTTTATAGATTGTGGTTGACTCTCGAAAGCTTAAGTGAATATTTGGGTTGGTTTAGAAGTATTGTTTTGATCTATAAAGTTATTATTGTGAATATTTTAGGTTGTGACTAATGATGTAGTTGATACAGTTGGACTTTTGAAAGTGAGACTTTATGGATTCAAGCATATGTGAATGAGTTTAACTATCAGGTACGGATTTTGTACTACATTCCTTTGAAAATTTGTTTATTTTTAAATGATTTGATTTTTGAGATATTGATTTACTATTAATGTTTGAGCTATTAATTTATTATTGATGTTTGATATATTGATTTATTATTGAATTATCGAATTATTAAATTATCGAATATTTAAACTATCAAATTTTGAAAATTGGTACTTCGGGTACAACTGATGTGACGCCCCGGTTCCGTACACCCTGTGAACCGGTCGTCAAAAAATACATTTCCTTATTCCCACTTATTTATTACATTGTAGCGAAGCAAAACATGATATAAGTTACAACAATTTTTATTATCAAATTTAGATCCGACAGCATAATCCAAAACTCCTTTCGCCTCGGGCTAGACAAATCCCCAGTTTCGTCTTGATGTCTCACTCGTTTTATTAATTAACTGCAAAAACATTTCAAAACAAAATAAGCGTGAGCGAATAAGCTCAGCAAGTACACCACTCTCAAACAGTAAAACATTTGCTTTTAAAATATTTTGTCATTTAATAAAACTCGTTTCTTGAAAACTTTCCATTTTAAAACTCAAAATCATTTTGAAACCATTGATTCTTT